>JANHFO010003290.1:365520-376299 GCA_032468095.1 Pareas carinatus
GCCCAAGCTCCGTCAGAAACCTCTCAGGGTCCATCAGGCGCCTGGGGCGGAACCAAACTGTTTGTTCCGCCTCCCTGTGGCAGGGCGTGGCGAGGAGGAAATCAAGTTTAAGGAGGTGATGATCCGACCCTGACTGGGGTTCGATGACAAAATCCCCTAATTTCAGATCATCTAACCACTGTTCAGAGGCAAAAATCAAGTCCAGCGTGTGTCCTCCTGTGTGAAAAAAGTTGCTTATGATCATTTTTCACACTTCCAACGAGCATTCCCATAGTCACATGATCAAAATTAAGATGCTTGGCAACTGACTCATATTTATGACGGTTGCAGTGTCCCAGGGTCATGTAAACACTTTTTGTGAACTTCTGACAAGCAAAGTCAATGGGGAAGCCAGATTCACTTAACAACTGTTGTTGCTAACTTAACAACTGCAGTGATTCACTTAACCACTTTGGCAAGAAAGGTTATAAAATGGGTCAAAAATAACTTAGCAACTGTCTTGCTTAGCAATGGAACTTTAGGACTCAACTGTGTTGTAAGTCAAGGGCTACCTGTAACTAGGTATTGCATAGGTGTATAGGAAACTCAGGGGCATTACCTCTGAATGGAATCAAATTTGTCATAGAGTAGATTGAGACGTCTGATAGCCCACTAATTTCAAATGATCTACATATATGACTAAATATGAGTTTGATTAGCCGGAGTAATATGGGGGTTGGGTGATCTAGAAATATGACAAGTAAATTAATTTGCAACTTAATTTAATTTAACATTTAATTTAATTTATTATTGTAACGACTATTAAATTAAATTTTCATTAAATGTTATACATATGCATTAACTAACAAGCTTGGCTCCCAAACATGTTTCTATTTATTTTTGTTGCATGCTTCAGACTGCCTTAGCTACTCCTTTTGCTGTTTGTGTGCAGTGTGCTTTACTGATTCCAATTTCTCTTACCTGTTTCCAAAGGACACAAACAATAATGTACAAAATGATTTGCATTCAATCCTGTAAAAATCCAAACTGCCCCTTTTGAATAGGAAGCTGTTGTTTTGCATGAGAGACAGGCTGTTTTAATAACATGGACAATGTTTTGAGCATGAAGTTGTAACATCTCATTTTGAGCATGAAACAAGGGTTTTTCATTCGAAATGCCTCATCCTGAGTGTAAATCAACTATTTCATAATTTTTTAAAAAATCATATTTTGACTGGCAGTTCAAGGTATGGCTGCCTCTTCTAAAGCCCTTCATGGTATAGGGCCTGGTTATCTGGGTCACCATCTACCTCCAATTATTTCTCCCACCCAGGCAGAGTGGGTGCACTCCAGAGCCATTCAATTAAATGTTGCCATCATGTGAGATTGAGGAGCGCATGTCTTCTCTATCATGATCCCTGCCCTCTGGAATAGAATGGCTGCAGAGATATGGAGGGTGCCCTTTCTCCTGGAGCTGTGGAAGGTTCTTAAGACTTTGACTCTGCCAAGCCCTGAAGTCAATATGGTTGTTATATATTGGTAGGATCCTGTCCAGTTTGTTGTTCTACTTGCTTTTTTCCAGGCAGCTTGTTTATGTGAGTTTTAACTCTTTTAATTGTTTTGCTGGGTTTTTTTAAATTTTGTAAGTTGCCCAGAGTCTTCTGGAGTGGGTGGCCGTGCTAATTAAATTAAATTACATTTTTGAAATGTTTCTGTAAATGTATTCAAAATCCTGACTGGTCACACAGCTGACTTGAATTAAAATAGAAATTGCTATGTGATCAAGGGTCAATTTCCATATCTAAGGATCAGAATGGGATAATTTGACCATGTCATAAGATATAGCAGGGAGATTTTCTAACCATGCTTTCTTCCATTCATGTCCGAGAATTTTTGGTGGTTCGAAGGGTAGATCCATGGTGAGTTGCAGAGGCTGTTTAAGACCTAGCTGTAGACTTGGAAGAGGAGCATGTTCTGAGAAAATAAACCTCTCAGAATCCTATAAAATGTGGACAGTTTGCCAAATAGCTCTGTGAAGGCTGACTAGTGATTCTCTCATGATAGTCCTCAGACAGAAGATCAGTTACTAGGGCCAGGCAATGCTTTATTTTTTAAGACAAAAAAGTGAGCAGGAATGCAAACATATACCGTAGCATCTTTGTAACTCCTTAATCCAAATACATCTTTCCCCAAGACTCAGTGCAGCTATAGAGAGCAGTTGTATTAACTTGGGGAATAGTACAACTGCTTTAAAAAGGTTGTTATGTTCACACTTTTGCATATTGCAAAATATGTTTTCACCCTCAAATCTGAAATGCTTCACAGTATACTTACAGAATATAAAAAATGATATATATTTGATGGTAAACCTACTTTTAAGTTGGAAATAACGAGTCGTGGGGGGAAGGATGTAACACATTCCATACTACAAAACTGGAACACTCTGTCTCCATCCTCCTATGGTATCAATGAAGCCTCTTATATGTAGCCCTGCTGGTTTATGCATGACAAATTCAATTAATCGCAGTGTTCTGAAGGACATCACATGTTTCTGTAGAATACCATAGATATCACATGAATGTCTTCAGATCTTGCTCATGCTTTATATACAAAATAAAATAGTACTTCAACTTCCAGTGATTCTTTCCTAAAAGCCTTTGTGTTTCACTCTTTCTGAACTTCTATAAACAAGTTGACTGTTTGCAAAGCATCACCAGACAGTTATTGAACATCTTCTCTGTTTAGCTGCTATTTCCCCATTTTTAAAAGCACAAATGGAAGGACACGATTTTCACACAATGTATACAGAGCAGCAAGAAACAGAGATTTGTTCTTTCTTCAAGACCCTTATTTTCCCATTCCATTTCCATCCTTTTCCAGACCCATATTTACTTCAGAACAGTTGCTGAGGAAGATTGAAAGATGTGGCTAAGAAACAGCAATTCTTTCCCTCTCTGCTGTTCTCTGGAAATCAGAACTTCCAGACCCTGCTCAGCAAAAAAAGAAATGAAGGATCTGATGATATGTGATGAAAAAGAAAATATCATTTTGCCATGCATATAAACTCAGTTCTCTCCTTAATTTATGTAACTGTGATGAATGAAGATACGAGTCATACAGCATTCAGGTAAATTTATATTAGAGTAACAAGCTGTAACTTGAGTGACCAGTTACCCTGGATGTGAAGGGCACAGCTTGTATTTTCTGCAACTATATTGATTTTCCTATCCCAAAGCTTGTACTCATGTAACCATACTGCCATTTATTGCCTCCTGCATTTTAGAGTTAAATAATAAGGGCAGATTTCACATAACGTGAACACACCTACTTGGTAACTTGAGGAAGAAAGTTAAAAAGTTGAACTCATTCAACGGATGTCTGGGAGAAGCTAATCAAATTAACCAAAGTTAATGAAAGGTTTGCTCATGAATATCTGCTCAATGTTTAAACTAAGTCTAGGAACCATTAGGAACTGAGAGACAGTTTGGTTTAGTGGTTAGGATACCAGACTAGAAATAAGGAGACTGTGCATTTTAGTCCTGTCTTAGGCATGAAACCTGCCTAAGGGTGACTTTGGACCAGTCACTTCCTCCCAGCCAAACTCACCTTGCAGGGTTGTTGTTGTAGGAAAAATAGGAGAGGGAATGTGTATTAAGTATGCACACCACCTAAATAATAAAGGTGGAATAAAATAAATAAATAGATGAATAAAAACAATTGATAGCTGTATAGAGGAATTTCTAGTGCTGAGACCTTGTGCTGAATCTGATATTCAGGAAAAAGTTAGAAAAGGCTTTATAGCTTATTTCCTTTCCTTTTTAAAACTAATTGTTATAGAAATTTTCAACAGATTTTTGAACTGAAGAGAAGAAAATATAAGAAAATATAAGAAAATGAAAAGAAACAAAGTAAAAAAAATAGAAAAGGAAGGGAAAAAATATAAAAGGAAGTGGCTTCCAATCCTCTTAACAGCAGTTGTATTTTACCCTCTCGTCCTAAGGTTATATCATGATTTCTGGCTTTTCATAATCTACTTGGTCTTATCACCAAATCCAGAAATCACTGTTTATTTTTCTTCTTTTTTCAGGAAAGCTTAAGAACTACTTTGTCATCCTAAATGGTGTGTTTCCCCTCCAAAATATGGACTGTATTGTAACTACCATCTGATGAAAAAGGGAAAGTCAGGAATGGACACTGGATTTTTTTTGCTGATTCCTTTACCTTTCAGTTCAAATATGAATACTACCTCAAGGATGTAATCAGAGTTAGTTGCTGTTGTTGTTCAGTCGCTAAGTTGTGTCCAACTCTTTGTGACCCGATGAACCATAGCCCACCAGGCCTCTCTTTCCCTCACAGCCTCCCGCAGTCTGCCCAAATTCATGCCTGTTGCATTGGTGACACCATCCAGCCATCTCATTCTCTGCCGTCTCCTTCTCCTTTGACTTGGCTTCCCATCTTTCCCAGCACCACAGCCTTTTCTAAGAATTCCTGTCTTCTCATTATGTGGCCAAAATACCTGAGACTCAGATTCATCATTTGTCCTTCAAATGAACAGTCAGGGTATATTTCTTTCAGGACTGACTGATTTGATCGCCATGCAGTCCAAGGGACTCTCAAGAGTCTTCTCCAGCACCACAACTCAAAGGCATCGATTCTTCGATGTTCAGCCTTCCTTATAGATCAACTCTCACAGCCATACATTGCAACTGGGAAAACCATGACTTTTACTATACGAATCTTTGTTGACAAAGTGATGTCCTTGCTTTTTGATATGCAGTCTAGGTTTGCCATAGCTTTCCTCACGAGGAGCAAGCATCTTTTCATTTCCTGGCTACAGTCACTGTCTGCAGTAATTTTGGCGGGAAAAAAAATTAAGTCTGTCATTGCTTCTATTTCTTCCCTTTCTATTTGCCAGGGGCAGGATGCCATGATCTTAGTTTTTTTAATGTCGAGCTTCAATCCAACTTTTACTATTATTATTAAACAATTGTGCAGTCTGAGTGGAAAATTGAGAATGACCATGGTAATAATTATTACTGGACCCTGAACTACACATCCTCTTAATTCAAATTTTAGGATGGACATTAAAGGATGGACACTAAAATTTGATTAACGGTGCTTAGCACAGTCATCAGCATTAATGAGGCATGAAATCTGTTGTGTTCTGTGGGTGGCAGACAAACGGATGCACACGAGGTTAACAACACAACATTTATTAACCAGGAATGTGAACTGAGACAGGGAAGCACACGCTCCATGTGGTTAAAAGGTGTATTCAAACCGCCCGAGCCAGGTGGTCGGCCAATCACTGTGGGGAGCACATCTCCACTCAACTCCCATTGGCTACCCTCAAGTTACTGTCTTTTAGTCAATGGTTGCAAGAAGCTTTTCCTGCGCTGCCACTCGCAGTAGACCCAGTCCCCTAGTGGTCTGTGAAGTCCTGGTAAGGCCAGCTGGGCCAGGTCCAGATGTGCTGGGGCCTTCTGGCTTTGGTAGGTGGCTGCGTGGTGGGAGGGCACTTGCCTGGTCTACGGTGGTCGTCCCATCCCCTGGGTCCTTGGCCATTGGCTGCTCTGGATGGGCCTGGTCATTCTCCGTCATTGTCAGTCGGGGGGTGGATTGGCTGGGTCCGTGGCTGGTGTCCACTCCTGAGGGACTGGGCTGCTCCCCATCATCATTGGCCGGTGGGGGTTGTCTCGCCTCTGCATCATCCCACCCTGCTTCCCAACAGGAGGCAGCCCTTGTGAGTCGAGAGTTCATCCGTCTTGCTGATGAACTCTTGGAACTCAGGGCCCAGTCACTGCCCAGGTGCCCCGCTTTTATGGCCACATCCCCTGCGTGCAGGAGTATTTAGGGGAACTCTTGGATAGATAGGATTCTGTTGGCTGATGCTGGGTCCAGTTCTATTCTGGGTAGTTGTAGCTGTCTGAGGCCGTCTGCATGGCCCATTTCCTTTCTGGGTCGGTGAATTAGGGTAAAATTATATGTCAATAGGAATATCGACCAGCAGAGCATCCATGGGGAGATTATTTGTGGGGTTTGCTTCTGGGTCGTGAATAACCCTAACAGTGGTTTGTGGTCCATATAGACAATGAACCCCCTCCCATACACATATTCGTGGAATTTATGGACTCCAGAGACTATTGCTAAAGCCTCTATATCAATCTGGATGTAATTCCTTTCTGCTGAGGACAGTGTTCGTGAGTAATACGTGATGGGCACTTGCCGTCCATCTGCGTCCTCATGGCTTAGCACTGCCCCAACACCATAGGGAGATGCGTCACATGCTATGCATACTGGTCTGGCCTCATCAAAATGGACGAGGATGATGTCCGAGGTCAGGAGTACCTTGGTCGCCCTGAAACTCCGCTTGTGATCCTTAGTTCATGCCCACACAGCCATCTTGTCCAACAGCCAGTGGAGCGGTTCTGCTATGGTTGCCTTCTGTGGTAGGAAGGCATGATAGAAGTTGAGGAGGCCCAGGAATGCCTGTAGTTCCTCCTTTGACTTTGGCGTAGGGCTTGTCTAATTGCTTCCAATTTGTTGTTGGCTGAGTGTATTCTGGCTGTGTCGATGCAGAATCCAAGGAATTCCATCGACGGCACCCAATTTTACACTTGTCCCTTTTTAGTTTAAGGCCCACCTGGCGAAACCTCTGCAGTACTGCTCTGAGCCTCTCGGCCAATGTTTCCTCAGAGTTTTCAGTAATGAGCACATCATCAAAGTACGGGCATATTCCTGGTATGTCTTGAGGGTGCGCTCCATCACCCTTTGGAATATTCTGGGTGCTACACTGACCCTGAACTATAGCCTTTTGACCTTGAATGCCTCCTGATGTGTCACGATCATTTGTACGTCTGCTGTCACCACGTCAACGGGCAGCTGCTGGTATGCCTGAGGAAAATCCAGTTTTGCAAGGATCTTCCCTACTACCAGTGAGGCCAAAATGTGCCCCATGATCGGAACTGGATACGCGTGCTGCCGAAGTGCCTTGTTAATCATGTACTTGTAATCCACATATGCGTACTTCTCTGTTCGCCTTCAGAGGGTGACGATTGTGGTTTCCCACACGCTCCCATCTACGGGTTCAAGGTTTCCTTGTTGCAGAAGTTTGTCGAGCTCTGCGACTATCTTGGGCTTTAGGGCAAATGGCACTCGCCTTGGTTTGAGCCATATGGGCGCCACCTGGAGATTTGTTTTGGAACACAATGAGTTTCCCCTTGTATTCCCTGAGGCTATTGCTGAATACGTCAGTGAATTGCCTGCACACCAATGATAGCTCGCTTGCAACTATGTGGTTGATTCCCTTAACCTCGATCCCTAGGGCATCAAACCAGTCTAACCCTACGAAGCTAGTCCGGCTCCCCTTGACTACTGTGACTGGTAGTGGCCCCTTGAACCCCTTGTATTCTACCAGGATTGAGGCTTCTCTACAAACCCTTACCCTGGAGTTTTGGAAGTCTCTTAGGATTACTTCCGATGGCCATAAAGTAACCTCCCTGTTCCCAACCCCACACACATGTTTGATTGCGTGGGCAGAAATGATGGACAGTGTGGAGCCTGTTTCCAGCTCCATCCTACACAGGACCCCCTAAAGCTTGACCCTCAGTTGCAACTTCCCCTTCAATGGCTTGGGTGCAACGTCCCCACTCTCTGGGTGGGTGGATAAGCATTGGCTGATTTGATGTGACCCTGGGGGCCCCGCTCACTGGCTAACCTCATCCAGTGTGGTGGTGGTCGCCGTGTGTCTTCTGCACAATGCCGCAATATGTCCTCACTTTCCTCAGGCTTGACAGAATTGGCAGTTGACTCTGGTGTGGGGTCCCCTGCAGCCTGGGCATGGAGAAATTTTTCTGCTCTGGTGTCTGGGCTGTGGTCTGGTCCATTGGAGCCGATCAATCTCCTTGATCTCTGTCTCATCTTCCTCCTTTCCGGTTATGCACAGGGTTGCTATCGCGTGGTGGAGAGTTACCACCTGGGGCTCTGCTGACGCCGGTCGCACAACCCTCATGATCTCGCCGGCTGCCTCATTCGTCATGACCTCCCTGAGGGCATCTTTGAAGGAGATGTTCCCCCTTAGTGAACAGTTTCTGCTGGAAACTGTTCACTAAGGTCCCACAGACCAGGTGATCCTTCAACTGTTCCTCCAAGTTCTGGAAGGCACATGGCCATGCCACATGCCGCAGCAATGCTATGAACTCAGCGGTGGACTCTCTGGGCTTCTGGTCCCACTTCCCAAAGGCATGCCTCTACATGATGACTGATAACATTGGAGTGAAGTGCTCTTCAAGCCACCTTTTGAGGTCGGCATATGCCATGGAGTCAAAGCTTGTCGGGCTGAACAGATTTTCGATGATGTCGAAAACCGCTGATCCACTCATGCACAGCAGGGTGGCCACCTTCATGTCATTGTCCCAGATGCAGTTGGCCCGCATGTAGCTCTCCAGGCGGGCACAATATGATCGCCAGCGCTCGGGCTGCGTGATGTCAAATTCCTCCATATGGCCGACTTTTGCCATTTTCAAGTTAGTCGCTGGGTCGCTCGGTGTGATTCTGCTATTTGCTTCACTGTGGCCCGTTTGTGCTGTATCCCACTTTCACCATCAGTGTTGTGTTCTGTGGGTGGCGGACAAATGGATGCACACGAGGTTAACAATACAACATTTATTAACCAAGAATGTGAACCGAGACAGGGAAGCACATGCTCTGGGTCTCCTTTAAAGGTGCATTCAAACAGCCTGGGCTGGGCAGTCGGCCAATCACTGTGGGGAGTGCCTCTCCACTTGACTCCCATTGGCTACCCCCAAGTTACTGTCTTTTAGCCGTTGGTTGCAAGAGGCTTTTCCCATGCTGCCACTCACGGGACATCGCAGCATCTAAAATAATTGTGATGTATTGAGAACTCTTCATTTATTAACAATTGTGGTTTTATAAAGCAAGTTGAATGTGTACATAGCTGTTTGGTAAACCTTATTGCTTTTTGTTCTAAACTACAAAATGTCCTTGGTTAATCCTCATGCTGCAACACAGAAAAACCTCCTCAAGGTGCCAGTTTAGTTTGAGTCATTTACAAGCACTGTTTGCTACTACTGTTGCAATTATTATGTTGTTTCACTCAACTTTATAAAGACAAAGGTGAATCAATACACAGCAGCTCGGGTTCTTTGAGGATTTGGAATTCTATCTGTTTGATGTTTATATGATTTCTTTAGTGCCTTTCTGCCATGGGGCTTTTAAGAAGATAAACAATTTAAAAACAGCAACAAACATAAATTAAACATAGACAATGGAATCCAATGAAATATCTGAGAATTTCAAATCATAGCCTTTGGAAAATGTAGATAGTGGCATATTTGACTGCATTTTGTTCCAGGTACAGTGGTTTCTTTTATTTGTATCCCACCTTTCCTCTAGAAGCTCAAGGCAACATAGGTAGTATCCCTCCTTCATTTCCCCCCACAATCACAATCTGGGGGAGTAGATTGGATCAAGAGGTTCAAAGTTACCAAGTAAATTTTTATTGCTGCAGATGAACTTGAATGTAGGCTTCCTTGCTTCATAGTTCAGCACCTTAACCATGACATCACATTAGTATATTTATAACAACAAAGTCATGCCTTTATTACTCATACCCCGGCACTTCGGATTTTCTGGTGGTTGATACGGTTTGGTCTCCTGAGATTTCTCTAAGGAGATCAACTCTCACTTGTATGTGCTCTCCCTCTGGGCAAGTTTTATGACTGGATGTAAATAGCAAATGATGGTGCAGCAGTGGTAGTAGAAAAAAAAAATGAGCTTGCTCTTGGAGGTGGATTCTTAAAATACCTTGCCCAAGCTTCCAAATCTGGAGCCATTAGGGAACAATTATCACCCATGGTTTGCCTATGGTCAGACATCGGTCCACCAAATTCATGCTTTGTGTAAGTAAATGCCTTTTGAAATGGAAGAGATGAGCCGGTGTCACAGGGTTCTCACAGAATTCCATGATGGACACACCCTGAAATTGCAGAATGTGACATTCCAATAAGCCAAAGTTCACCACATTCCATCCCCACTCCATCCCCCCCCCCGTGCTGTTTTTTTATGAATGGTCAAACATTCTCCACACTGTAGCCAAGGAGGGTGAGGTTGGAGCATGACTCATGGGACTATCACCACCCTCTGTACCCAGCAGTTGTGTACTGGATCTTGTGTGGAATTTTTGCAACATTTATAGCTGTTAGTGTTTGTTTATCTATTATCATTGACAACGAGAATTCTTTTTATCCTTAAGCAGACAGAGCTTGAGCTTTTGTTCCCTTTTTTATTACTCATCAGGCTGGAAGTCTCCCGTTTTTTACACAGTCTTCTCTCACTGCTGTTTTTGCTGCACTGAGTCATGAAGAAAGAGACTTTGCAATTGCCAGTTCCCGCCCAACAGCTTCTGGCTCAGATCCAAGAAAACAGGGTGGAGTGGATTAATTCTTTTTTCATTCTCTCTTTAAAGAGAGTCTGATTCATTGAAACTTCTCAAACACAGTCAAAGGACACCACCCAACTGAATATCCCAATACAACAGCTGGGAAAACTTATAACCCCACCAGTTGGGGCACTCCCTACAGTGCCTCTCTGGGTTTCAAGGCAGTAGGAGGACAAGCAGAAGAAGCTCTCTTCACAGAAGACCTTTTGTCAAGGTAAGCCTTTTTGTCAACATTTCTGACTGCCCATTTCTTCTCTGTCTTTGTGAGGTCCCATTTTCACATTGCTCTAGGAGCAGGCTGATTTCCCTCTCATCCACATGCTTGCTTAGGGTTTTAGAGG
>JANHFO010003290.1:396057-413922 GCA_032468095.1 Pareas carinatus
TTTAAATTGGTTTTATTATTTGATCTCCAGCCATTTTCATATTGTCTTTTTAATTGGTTTTAAATTCTGTTATAATTACCTTGTCTATCTGTTTTTGTCACCCCTTTTATGTTTTTTACACGGCTGTACACCGCCCTGGGTCCCTTCGGGGAGAAGGGCGGTATAAAAATCGCAATAAATAAAAAAAAAAGAAGGGTTCATGGAAACACATCTCTGCTTTAAATGAAGGATGGGTTAAAATATAGTAAATAATAAAGAAATGGGACTTAAACCACAATAAATGTAATAAATGTTTACACACCTATACTTTTAAATAGACATATTTATTTAACCTTTTTCAAACACAATTATTTTTACTAAGAGTATTTCACTTCATCTCATCATAACTAAACTGAAGATTTGCAGATTCAACTAACTGCATTTTGTCACTGGTCAGATTTTTAAAAATATGTCCTTTGCTGTCTGCATAGAATTAATATTGAACCATGCTCTTACACTCTGTGCTTGCTTTTAGATTAACCAAGATCTGTTTCTCTCCCAAAGACTTCTCTGCATCTGAGATAGTTCCTGAAGTGAGGAGCCAAGATGTTGGTACTACTGGCTGGAATTTTTGTGGTTCATATTGCCACCGTCATCATGCTCTTTGTCTCCACTATTGCTAATGTAAGTAGCAAAACCTTCTCAATGTTACTTTTCTGCAGTAGTAACCATAAGCTGTTGGATTTCTTCCAACTTGGTTCAGACCCATGGCAAGCAACCCTTTTGCAGTCAAAGGCTTTTTTGTGTTGGGCACATCTAATAGTTGTAGGCACCATGGTAGTGGCAGGATGAATGTATAAGGGTGAGAGATCTAGAATTTTCAATACTCCTTCTATTTCTGTGGGACATTGGAGAGATGAGGAGCGGAACAGTTTTGAAAAAAGACAAATAGTTTTTGGAAGTTTTGCACAGTTTATTTATTACTTGGATATAAAACAGTAAAAATCCTATCTATAATAAGGCAGAGGAGGCTATAAAACAGCTAGAGAGCCGTACACTCTAAGCTGCCAGACTTCATATTCAGACTGAGTCCAGTACACTTTTCTAAATGCAGAATCATCTAATAGTGTCAGACTTCAACTTCTTTCCTCCTGCTTAAGAATCTGATTTCAGACATCACACTAAACTGTGGCTCTTTTAACTACATTTTATTAAACAACAACAGTTGGCTAGTTTGCCCTATACTAAGCCTTTAACCATGGTGTATGCAAACTACAATGCCTATGATCACACAAGGCATGTTAAGACAAAACCAAATAAATCACATTACGGTTTTGGGTGTTGTGTGGACCAAATAGAACTGGCTGTATTTGGAGAGTCACTGCCCTTTTGATTTACACACCCTTAAAAGCCACTTCATCAACTATATATTTATGCTGAACTACTTTCCAAAAACAAATCACCTCCAGAAAAAATAACCCATAAAACTCCTCTGGTTTATATATGTGGATTAAGGTTTCTAAATCTGGTTGTTGAAAATTACAAAACAAGTAACTCCCCAAGGCTTGGCATATTCCCCATTTATTAACTGAAACAAAGCAGCAATTCAAAACAGCCTAAAGGCGTGAAATAGAGATCATTCCATTCTCTTATCCTGATCCTGAAAACACCTGGACTCACCCCACTCAGAAACAAGTTGAGCGAGTTAGAACATACTAGTTATGAGATGCTTTGCTCTCCCACCTGCCAGACAGTCTGTAATATAATTACAAGGTCTTTCCCAGCTTGTCTGTTTTGGAATCATAAAACATTCTCATGAACTCTTTGGCAAAGCTAAATTCAACGGCGACAGAAGGATATCATTTGGCAGGATTTTTGGTTTATATGACAAATCTAGCTTGGTTCCTTCCTGTCCATGCTGAAACCCTGTGTCCGCTATCACTTCAAGATTACAGGTTTCTGTAACTTAACAAATAAAGATCAGCAGAGGCAAAAGCACAATAGTACTTAGGAACAAAGGATGTCTTTTACACATTTCTGTATTGCCATTTTTAAAACTAAGTTGATAAAAGTGGTTGAATTAATGCAAAAGAAAAATATACGCCTGTATTGACAATGTTCTCTTAAATAGCTAGCTATGTATTTCATCAGCCGTTCACAGTTTGATGTTTTCCAGATATGTTGAGCACTAAAATCTTTAAAATAGGTTCTACCACAGTATGAACATTAGCGCTGAGTCGAGTGTGTCTCCCCCACTCTCTCTATTCAAAAATCTAGAACTAAGTAGATATCCAAATAATAAGTGAAAACAGATTTAATTCTTCCTCTCAAAGCTTTTTTTATTTCATCATTTACTCTCAAACTCTGAGAAGTAGAGTAGCACCATTCATTTCCAATATTATTACAGAAATGTCTTTTCTGTATTAAAAAAAATCAGTAACCAAAGCAACAATACGATAAATTAACTCATTTCAATTAATTGAACTCTTTTAAAATCTTCAGTTTATGACTGATTAGTTCTGCTTGCATTCACACACACTACTAATACTATACCATAGAATGAATCTGTATAACTATTTTTCTTTTGACTGTGTCATGTACCAGTTTTACTTGGCTACATTAACACTTCATGGAATCTGTTTTGCTGCATCTTGCACTGAAGAAGAGGTTAAACTAAATGACATCTGAGGTGATTTCTATCTCTGTATTTTGTGATTCTGTGACCGGTAATTACCTGTAGCTGAACAAGATTCAAAGCTCAGGGATGGTGACTGGGAATTCGAGGAGAAACTCCACATATCTTAAAGTTGCTGTGGTTCAGAAACATTGGTCTAATCATTTTGCAAGACCTCACATAAAGCTATCTTCTAAATTTGTTCCTTCCACTCTTCCAAAATGTTGAGCTTGAAGACTTTGTCCCTAGAGCGTCAAATAAATCAACCAAGAATCGCAAGAGAAGGAAGGCTAGATATCAGGATTGGATAATCACACAGTTTTATTCTGTTCAGTATTTCTTTCAATAATTACATCATTCCAGGAAATGGTTCAGATAAGATAATTTTAATGTAAAAAGGATAGGTAAACCTTTGGCATTTATTTACACATTGAGTAAACAAGCACTACCATGCTTCCCCCCCATAAATTCTGAAATGAGTTTTTTCATTCTGTGCAAAAAAAGACAGACCTTTGGTCAGGAAGCAAAGAATCTCTCAAAGTAGACTTGAGATAACGCATCCATTCAATTCCATTAAACGCAGCATTTTGGGCCACATTGTATAAATTCCTCTGAACAAAATTTACATGCATTTTGAGATTTGTTTAATTAATTGGGTATTATTATTGACAAAAGGTAATGTCTGCAGTAACAGAATGAGGGACTGTACATAAACAGAGAGGAAACCCCACACCCCTTCAAGTTGATCAGTTTACCCAGTTGGCTAATGAAATGTCTGCCAAAAAACCACAAAAAACACCCAAGCTAAGGGAATACCAAGGACTCTACAAATGTCAAAAATGCTATGTCAAGGATATGCAATAGGCAATAATGGCTGTTAATACGCAATTTGGTCACAAAGAAATCTTTTCTAATGCTGCTTGAAGAATTGAAACTACTTCGTTTAGTACTTAGATACAGTCCATGATTCACATGGACACACATAGACACACATACACCAACTGGCACAGGCACACAAATCAGAATGAGTCTATTAGCACTTTTCAGATTAACACATTTGATTTACAAGGTATAGGCCTTTGGGAAATATAGCGCAGTATTTGATGCTGTGGCTCATGAAATCTTACATCTTTTAATAAAAGTTAGCCTGGAAAGTGGTCCCAGAGTTGTCCTTTTTTTTCTACTGTGATTTTTATTGCTTTTATCAATGTATAAAATGCAAAGAAAATGAAAATGAAAGATGGGGGAGGGGGGAAGTAAAAGGGGAGAAAAAGTGTGAGGGACAGAGGAAAAAGCAAAAAAAAAGTTGACTTCTGACTCCCTCTAGCACAATACAGAAAAACAGCATTACCGCCTCAACTTTTTGCTTTTACATATTAACAGATAACTAGCCATTTCTATTGCAACAAATCTAACTGGCAAAACCAAAATTGGAGTTCATTTTTTCCCACCACAAGCACAAAATTCAGAAGTGATATTCAAATAAAAAAGCATACTTAAAAGTATATTCCTATTTGCATTCACCATAGACTAACATGACTTTTCTCCTACAATAGATATAAAAAATTAATTCAGCATGAGCTATGGGCTTTTCTGATGTTTATGATTGCCCTTGGTGACTGTGTGAAAAAGGTTTGAAGTCCAATGTTTTTTTCTACTTGACTAGAAATTGCCTTGTGGTCCCTCTTCCCTTTTCTTTCCCCTCTCCCTTATATTGAAAACCTTTCATGTGTAAGTTGACTGATACTTCAAAAGAACCAATCATTTAAGGTTAAAAGTGAAGCAACCTGGTCTTATCTGATTCGCTCCTGATGTGCTGGGATTCCCACAATCTAAAGTCTATGCAGCTGGTAATGTGGCCTGAAGTCTAGTGATGACCAGGTTGGGAAAATAAATTTAAGATGATTTTAGTTTTGCTAAAATCAATCATAAACAAGTAATCAAACAGGTTTTCTGTTTCAAAAGACAGACAAAGGAACCCCCAAATTATTGTTATTCCTATTATAGACTACTATGAATATTTTAGTCAAGTTAATGTATAACCTTTAGAAACATTAGCTCTAAACTACATAATTGTTCTTATGTTCTCTTAATTAGAGTAATCTCAATAAGCTCACAATACTGCTCAGGAGATAAGCAAATAAGATGGAAGAGTCTCTTCCAACTATTTATTTTATAATGGTTCAATAGCATGGCTGAGCAATTCTGGGGGTGCTGGGGAAGTACTTGTGGCTTTTTAAAAACTTCTGGTAAAAAATTCAAAATTCTTTTTCCACCACTTCCTTTGGAAAAGAAAACAGTGTACTAAGAAATGAGCTGTGGACTGATTTTCAATGACCCACACCCAATGTTGCATGAATAAGAAGCCTCATTGGGATTTCACAGCATTGACTCTGGACTGCTAGTTGATGAACAGTAGAAGTGGACTAAGCAGGAAGACAGTGGAATGTGTTACTCATTGTTGCTTTGGTCACACTTATATTTACATATCAACTGGCTCCTTTGCTTTAGTTTCTGATGACATCTGCTGGCTACTTCTATCTGAAGCAGCCTACTTATTTTATACACACATACACACAGAGACACACCCATGGCACACAAGCAAACAAACCATTGAACAAAAACAGGAAAGATATTCAGAAGCCAAAAAACTCAGGAAACCACACTAAGTTCTTTGTTTTCTCAGCAATCTGTTGTTCCAGTATTTGGCAACTATCCCCCCTCCTCATCAGAAATTCATGATAATAGAATTTTACAGAGAGAGAGAGAGGCTTGGGAAGATCTTTGTCATATGCATTCCATATTTCCATGACTCTCATTTGAATATGGAAGATAGGAAATGTGCAGTTAGATTACCCCACCCCCCAAGGATTTCCTCCACATATTTTCAAATGTTCTATCCTTTAGCCTTTGTTTTTAAAGTTGGATTATGTTTATTTTAACGTACAAACTCCAAATAATACTAATATAGATGTAGGGGTAGGAGGGTTGTATTATGTTTTTTACAGAGTAAATGCAGCGAGCTTTAAGATATATTATTGCTAGAAATGATGAAGCGTACTTTTTTATTTAATTCGTTGTCAGTAATTAAAGTATACTTTAAAAAAAACTTTTCTGAATTGACCATCTTTTACGTCATTCACTTCATGGCTTCCTGAATTTGTTGTTCTAATTTTCACTGAATTATTAATCTTAATTATTAGATTCCAGTTCTTCCATAAAAAATCAAGGGGCCGTTAGAGAAAATCTGTTTAAGCATAACATCTGGTAAAATCTAAACTTGAGAATCTGTTTTCATTTTTGAAAAAGATAATCCTACATTTCTGACTTATTGAGAAAGTAGTTTCAAAGCCTGTGAACAGCAGACTGAGAACTATGTGAACAGATGGGTCAGCTCTTCTGAAATAATCTCTAAGAAGAGGTCATACCTGGGGGCAGAGTAGTAGTTTTCGTGCAGGAGGGCATTCATTTGGGTTCCAATTAGACCTTTCTTTAATTGAGAAGCTTCAGGCACAAGATGATGTAAGAGACTTCAACTTCAAGCCATTGAGACCTATTGTCAGAACCGAAAATACTGAACACCTGATGATGAAATAGGTCAACTAGTATAACACAGTTCTTTATACTTGGTGTACAAGGACAAGCACCATTAGTTGGAGCAACCATTATCATGTCACACAGTTTTCAAAGGAATGTATATATATGATTATATTAAAGGTGTTGAATGTCAAAAGCTAATTCATGTTGGTTACCTAAAACAACAGAAAATATGCCTTCTCATCACATGCCAAAAAGCCCAAATCTCAAGGTAGTTAAATATGATAATAGCTATCACTTTAAATGCTTCAAGAGAGAAGTAGATATTTCAGGAAAGCATAGCTATTGGTGACTAGTAGCCTGAGTGGCTATAAACTGTCTCCAGAATAAATGCAGCATACTGTACCATAGAACTAGCCTCTGGGAAACAACAGTAAAAAGAGCTGTCTCATAAATTTCTCAGATGAAACAGACATGACACTGTAGTGATACAGTGCTGGAGTAAATAGCTCTTTGGTTTAATTCAGCTGGCAGTTCTTAGTTTCAAATGTTCTCATTTTATACCCACTGAGTTTCGTTTCCCCAGTTTCTGTATCTTAGATCATGACTTGTTTCAAACATTTCCAAGTTTGCTACAACAACAGCAATCACATTACCATTTTGCAAGTAGTTTGAATATAAGGTTTTTTTTAAAAAATAAATATTTTATCAATGGCTATTTCACTTGTTAGAAACTAATCTCTTCTCTTCCCCTTCCCTAAGAATAAGGGAAACTCAAAATGGATTTTCAAGATGAGCCTCCAACTGGGACATTAATTACAGCATTTCTTGAGCAACAATAACTGTCAAATGAAGGCAAATACATTGCAATGAACGACATACATTCAATTTTGCAACTACTAAGATTGTTGGTCGTGCAGGTACAAAGATAGGCAGGAGTGCTGATTGACCTCCAGGTTATCAGTTGCTTACAAGCCAAGGACTTGGCAGCACAAGGAAACAATCACCAATCATCAGCCATCAACATACCAATCAACCTATAGGAAGGTACCACATAAATAGGACACATAGAATAGCCCAAAGCACACATTACAGTAGAGAGGAGTTCCCTGAGAATGGGCTCCATCCAGCACAAGTCCGAAAACCTGGAAGACTAAACCTCTGGTCCCAGTAACTGACCCAGATTGGATCCTGCATCAACTATTTTCATAAATATCTAATTTTTTCTGATCAGATAGGTCATTCTATTATACATCCCTACTAAATTATTATTAAATTTAACACCAGTAATTGACTTCCATTTTGACAAACTGTTTTTTCTAAGTTTATATTACCTTAAACATATCAAAATTTTCAATTATAGTATTTGTATCCAAATATTCACATATCATTGTATGTGCCTTGCTGAAAAAACACTCTAGTATCAGTTACAACTCAGCATAATCCAAAATGTCTTTTGGTACAAAAACATCAGCCTTTGTGGAAAACTTAGTAATTATTGGTGACAGTTTTGCAAAAGTTCAGCTAAACTGGCTTCTAGCTTAGCTTTCCTGAAGGGAAGTAATCCAAATATGAAGCCTTCTTCTGCTTTATTTTAGGTCTGGATGGTAAACACCATTTCTGGCAAAACAAACTCCTCAGGGCTCTGGAAGGAATGCTCAGAAAGCGGCTGCCAGGACCTTTTCGTTAAGAGTGATGACTTGGGTAATATGCTGCTTACATTCATCTATGGATATTGCTCTAATGGTATATTGCCATCCATTGAACTTATGCGTCCCTTTTTCTCTTTCTTCCTTTGGGTTTTTAGCTGCCCTCAAGGCTGTGCAGGCCTTCATGATCCTGGCCATCATCTTCTCCTTCATCTCTTTGGTCATGTTTGTGGTACAGCTCTTCACCATGGAGAAGGGGAAACGCTTCTACATCACTGGAGCCATTATGCTGATTTGCTGTAAGGAAAGAAATTATTTATAGTAGGAACCTGGAAAGTAGTCCTAAATACTGGAGAAGGGTGTATATAGTTATAATGTGTAAATATAACAAAATAATAGAGTTGGAATAGACCTTGGGGGTCTTCTAGTCCAACCCTCTGTTCAAGTGGGAAACCCAATCTAATACTATGTGAAGTACTATATCTAGTACTTCATATAGTTTTACTGGATCTAAGAGGCACATAGTTCATTGTTTAAACAATAAAATATTTACCAGAGATAAGAAAATAGAAAAGCTAAGTTTAAACATAAAGTCTTCCTTCTCTGATAGCTGCTAAGGTACCAGGAACAATTCTATGGGGAGGTCATTTTATAATTGTGAAGGCTATTGTTGAAAAGGGTCCTTCATCGTGGTTACTGTCTTTACTTTTTTCCACTTGGGGAACTTGGAAAAGGGCCCCCAATGTTAAAAAACGAAAAAAGCCATTCAGTACACATGGAAAGAGATACTATCCTCATTGACAGGGTAAAAAAACCCAGTTATATTACTACTGGTATCAGGGCCTACTCCCGAGAAGAAAGTATAATAATTCCAAGACATTCAGGTAGACCTGTCTATACATAGGAGACTATAGAAGTACTCTACATTGAAACTGAGACAGTCTTTTTGTAAACCAACTCAAGATTAACAAAATAGCATGCAAGCATTGAAGTTTTCAATAACTTTTTATGAGGCATGGTGATAAGGAAGGAAAAAAGAACAAAAAATGGGTGTGGGAAATAATGTGATCAGCGTTCAGGATGTCAGTTATGGCTCTATATGGAATGACTGCAGACATGCAACTAAGTCCTAAGAGTATTAGTATTAGGTTTTAAATTTTAATATCTTTTTTTTTAAAAAATCCATCTGATAAAGGTAATCTTAAATCATGTGCCTCAAAACAAAATATATATTTTATATGCAGTTGGATTTTTTCAATATTCAAATCAAGGAAGTCAATCCTTTCCTTTCCAGTTCTTTTCTCTGTGAAATCTACAATTGATTGAATGAACTAAAGATTTAAAGTGTCTTCCCAATGTTACTCTATTTTATTATTTATTTGATTGGTTGCTTTTGTTTTCACAGGGCTGTTTATTTTGATTGCTGCCTCGATCTATACTGCCCTATTTCCTGAGTATTACAAAGATGGTCATCACGGATACTCCTTTATACTTGTCTGGATCTGCTTTTGCTTTAGCTTCATTATTGGGATTCTGTATCTTGTACTCAGGAAAAAATGAGAGTTGTCAGGGTAAAATAGAGAGGGAAGATTAGAAATTGGGGGACTTGTGGGAGGGTTGTGAACTCACTTTGCTATGAGAAGTTTGCCAAAAATAATGAATATGCTACACACCCAACATGCCGAAACACAGAAAACTCCACAAGAGAGAATTGCTATAGACTCTCTCCTGTTATGAATTTAAGACCATGAACATGGTTGAAGAATCTTCAGAGTAGAGAGGTGTTATCTCTCAGCCTCCATTCAAAAGCCTCATTGTTCTCCTTCACTGACAGCCAAAAAGGCAGAAATAAGGAAGTTGTTCAATTTCCTTCTTGATCCTTCAGCAGCATGATATAACATCCACGAACACCTCCCCCCATTTCTAGTAATCTCAGAAGGTATAATGAAGTGAGACACCAGAAGTATCAACCTCCCTTCCAAATTGAACAGTGTTAGAGCTGGCCACACCATAAAGTAAAACGAGGTACTTGCCTCAGTCATCTGATGCTGAAGGGTAGCAATGAAATACTGGATGACAGAATTGTAGCTACTTTTCAAACTAATCTGCATCTCCTAAAAGCTATATAGCTGTTCCATAGCCAGTTCCATTTATCACCCTGCCTATTTTCCAGATTTGGAATGGGAGAGACGTTACTTCGTTGTGCATCTCATTTTTTTAAATTAAAAAAAATCCTTGGAATTAAAAGTTATGAAATGTGAAAAATCAGCCTGTTTTAATATTATCTAAATTGTACCTTTAAAATTAATGTTTTAAAATATTTAATTTCCACTCTTTATTGACATGTAAAGAAATAGTACCACTGTTGTTGAAGAAGATAGAAGACAGTAGCCATTGGGGAATGAAAAAGAAGTGAATCGTAGAGGAAGATGGGATAAGGTGAAGAAAGGCAAACAATATTCATAATTATAAAGCATGTCATTAAGACATGCAACTTTCCATCAAAACTTGATATATCCATTTTACAAAGCTACACTATGAAGATAGAACTGTTAGGTCCATAAAGTTTGTGTTCTTCAAGCCATCAATCCTTGAGGCATTCAACTCTGGCTCATGGGGTCTCATCTCCCAGCATCAATTTAGATAAAACTGTCAAGATTTTCTCACTTTATTGAATAGAATGGGGGCTGGGAGGGGGTGAAGCATTGTTAAAGTGGGGCTTTCAATATTGGAACTTGCATTTAAACTATAATATATAATGTATGTTTGGGGCAGATCTTAATATTACATTAGTCAAGAAAGAAATTATTTGTGGTATAAAACAAGGTTCCTGAGTCAGAATTCTGTGATAATAGAAACAAGCCTTCTTTTTTTTGTGTGTGTGCCCATCTTAACTCCTCCCCCTTTGCTTTTATTGGATATAGTGCGTCTCCCAAGGGATAAGAAGCCCAGCTAATTAAATTTTGCAAATAGAGGGCCAAGCAGAAAATTGCTATATGAAAGTGGAAAGACTTATTACATCATAGTTACAGTTTGCCTTCCTGCCACATAGATCAGTTAAAAATAATGAATGCAAACTATGCTTAGGAAGTTGCTAATACTCTCTCTGCTTTGTTGTCCTTGAGTGATATGAAAAGTAAGGAGGGGTTCAGGGTTGCAAGTTTACTATAAACAGTATTTTCTTTCTTGCTTTCTCTCTATGCTGTTTTTACATGTATTTGCTTGATTATGTTCTGTCATATTTGCCATTTCTCAACATTTATTTTATGTGCAGCCATTGTAAATATTTTGATACAAGTGTCCCTAGAAGTAGGGATATATAAAATAAAGTAAAATAAAATAAAATTCCATTTCTCAGACATGTGAGTCTTATTGATTTTCCAACAGCATATATCGATAGTACTTCTACCCCTGAAGGAATAATGAGGACAATCTAGTATTTTCAAGTTAACCACCTTGGCGGAGGCTGAGGAAGAATTGCTGTTATGCAGCTAAAGTGGTGATACACAGGTTATTTCTGGAGCTCAAGCTTTATGTAAAAGCATTCACATTCAAGTATTGATGGAATAGGGTACGCAGTACCAGTTGAGATCTCACAAAAGATCATTGCTACCCCTTTTTGGTGAGCAGATCTTAAATAGGAAACACAATCAAGTTTCTAGCCAGGTTTTGGTAATAACATGGTCACCTCTTGCCTCCAGTATCACGGTGGGGTGAGATTTTATTGCATATAGGTGAAGCAACTAAGAATGCGACCTCCAACAGAGAGTCTAGGTTGAGCTGAAGCAACCCAACAAATACCTTATTTTGAAACTGTGCCAAAAGGTAGCTGTTAATGATCCATTTGCTTTTCTGGGATGCAAGGCTTGATATACGAGTGAAGAGTGCCCAATAATTTGCCTTTTTGGATGGGATCATTCTAGAGAGCTACGAGTGTTGACATTGCAGGTTTGCAAACTTGTTTTTTTCATCACTGACTTTGGTGAGATGCCAAGCTGGGAATCATTGGAAAGGTTTGGCCTCTTCTGGACAGATAACAACGATTATGATCTCATCACATTCTGCACAATGTAGCGGAATCAACTGAAGCAGGCTGCTACACTGGTGTAATACCACAGAGACAGCCTGCTCAGAGAAAAAGCCATCCTCTTTTGCAGGGGGGATCACTTGTAGCCTTGCCATTGCCAGTTCTTAATTGCAGTAAATGGTTGGCTAGTGACATTTGGCCTCTTCTTGTTAAAATTGCCCCAATCACAAGAAACTTTAAAATAAAGTTTAGTTTAAATAGGTCAATAAAGTTTAAGGTATTCAGAGTGCTGAGTAGAAATTCAGGTTAAATCGGAACAGCTAGCACAGAATGTAAGATTCCATTAGTTGGTGTAAGGGTAAAGTTAGGGAGTAGATCACACAAATACAAGGATGTCTGGAGGGAGTGAGGGAAAAGAAAGTCACGCTGACAGGAGCAATCAAAGCTTTGTCTGTTTCTTTTTTCTGTGGCACATAGATGGAGCTTTGATCCATCGTATCCATCCATCCATCCATGCATCGTAGATGGAGCTTTGATCACATTATGTCAGCTGCATTTTTTAGCTTTTTGACCATACCTCGAGACCACTCATGGACAGATCAAAGGATTTTAATAGTTTATGGATTTGAGGAAAAGGTAGGAACACACACACACTAAACCAATCACAAGAAGCCAGAGGAATAGAATGGTCTCTCTTCTCTTTTTCTCAGAAAATAGAATGAGCAGTAAAGCAAGAAAATCATTGGTAGACTGTGGGGAAAAATTATATTCAAAGACTAGAAAAGCAAAGGAACATTCTTCTCCCAAACAGTTTTAACAAGGAGAATTGGTGGAAATGATAAGGCTCATTGACTATTTAACCGTGCCAATGACAGAGAGAGACCATCATGCTGCTCCATGTCATTCCTCGGCATTCTAAATAAGAGGGAAACAGCAAGAGCAAATATTATGTAGCAACCTGGAAGCAGGATAAAAGTTCTTTGTGATGATCAGATTTCATTCATTTCACTGAAGTCAGTCCAATTGTGGGACAATTCAATCAAATCTTTGTTAAATAAAAAATACTTTCTGGTGCATTTCTATAAAGTAATATTATTCTCTTAATTTACTATATTAATCTGTAACCATAGCAACTGACTCCACTGTACACAGTAGATATTCCCTCAAATTTGTATTGTGTGATATAAAAACCTGCAGGTTTCTGGGTCACATGGATAAGAGGACAAAATGGAAATGCACTCTGACTAGATGCTAAAAGCACCGAAAGAGGAAAACAAATCTGCTGAAATCAATTTCATATATTTAAGGTGAATAAAAATATTTAATCGCCTTAGAGATGTGTAAAACTATTTTCCATTGGCTGGATAGAATTCCTGTTAGTTAGAAACTAAGGTTCATATTCTGCCACACAATGGATTTTCTGTGGAAAACCATGACTCTTCAGTGTGTTGGAAAGAGGAGATCTACAAATGTAATTTCTGTTACCCTTCTTACTTCAAGGGGGGGGGCAAGGTTCGGCAGAATTATTGATAACTTATTTTCCTAAGCACTTCAAAATCAGGATTTTGTTCTTCTTTGTCTGCATACCTTCCATGTGCAACCTATAGTACAAAAATGTGGATTTTGTACTTCTTTATTTTTCATACTTTTCTTACTAAATCCTCCTAGTTGGTGTATGATTGTATGTTTTAGAATTACAAAATGTAACATACAATTTTGAAATTTGGAAGTGTATATAAATTCTAAATTTTACTTTATATTCCTGGCTGGTGTGGAATTAATTATAATGGATCAGGTCAAGTCCTAATTCATACTAGAACATATATTATTGCATCATGTAAGGTGTGTTTAGTTCTACAGTTAGTATCTAGTGCAGGTTTACTAGATGCAAATACCGTATTTTTCACACCATACCATGATAGCAGTGTTTCAGCATCCCATGGGTTGCCACAAAAAAAGAGGGACTCGAGCTATTCTCCAAAGCATTTGGAGGCAGGACAAGAAGCGATTGAGGGGAACCGATCAAGGAGAGAAGCAACCAGGAACTAAGGAGAGATTTCCTGACAGCTAGAACAAATAGTCAGTGGAACAACTTGCGTCCAGAAGTTGTGGATGCTTCAACAGTTGAATGTATTTAATATTTGTATTTTAATGTGCCTGTAAGCCGCCCTGAGTCCCCTCGGGGAGAAGGGCGGCATATAAATATTGAATTAAATTAAATTAAATTAAATTAAACAGTTGAAGTTTTTAAAAAGGAGATTGGACAGCCTTCTGCCTGAAACAGAAGATGGTTTCCTGGTTGAGTGGACACCTCAAAGGTCTTTTCCAACCCTGCTATTCTGACATTGGTCAGTGAGCATTTTTTGATGGTGGTTGGGAGAGTTTAGGCTAATACAGGGGATTATATACTCTTCTTAGCTATCAGATATCGATCGTTCGAATTTTTATTCGGGGTATTCCTAAATCAAAGTTTGAATTATTAAAGGAAAATCTCCAATACTAAATAAATTACTCAGGTTGCAGCAGTCTACTTAAAATGGAATCTAATCCCAATCCAACGTTCGGTAGCAAATAGGACGAAAGCTTAGCCTTCTGTTTTAAGCCTGAGTTTTAATATTTTCCCCTATTCAGGGAGTTCCGTTTTCACTGCCTTGTAGTAGGGAGGGAGGGGGGGTGACGACGCTGCTGGCCAATCACAGTCCTGAGAAAAACCCTGGATTTCCACACCCCCCCCAAAAAAAGGCAAAAGAGGCTCGGAAGTTGAGCGTTTGTATGACTCTGTGAGACTACCAGCGCCTCGGGCGCGCTGACGTCATACGCAAGGCCGCTCTTCGTCGCAGTCTCCTAAGATAAAGGCGAGCCGAGCGAAAATGGCGGATAGGTTTTCCCGCTTCAACGAGGACAGGGATTTCCAGGTACCGAGAAATGGCGGCCGTGTTCCACTGTGGCGTGTGGGAAGCCCTCCTTTCTTTCCTTTTGTGGGTCGAAAGGAAACGGCGGTGCCCACTCCCTCCGTGAGGGCCGCTCCGTGTGGTTAAGGCCTCTCTTTTCTTCAGGTTTTCGCCGCCCACCCTGCCCTTTCGGGAGCCGTTTAAGCCCCTTTGCCGCCCCCCGCCTTTTTGGGGAGCGGGGTGGGGTCACGGTTTCCCTTTCCCAAATCGGATTTGCCCCAGAGACGAAACTCCCCGGCGGGGTAATAGGGGATCGCCCCTCGCCCTTTTTGAAGTTGGGTTGGGAACGAGAGGATGCTCTTACCCCGTTTCCTCGCTTTTGTTCCCTTTCGTGCATATCCGACTCCATAACCTGCTTCTATTACCTTTAGCTGACGGGGGAGAAGAGAAGGAGAAATGTGTTGGGATGGGCAGCCACATTTTGTCGATCGGCTTCCTTGCCCTCCGCCAAGGTTTGAATATTGTAGACGGGTTCGAAATGGCCTCCTTTCCTCTCCCGTATGATGCCCACTTTCGGGTGGAATTTCTGGACCGGGAGCGTTTCCAATGATTTTCCAGGGCTTTCTTTGCCGTAGGGTGGTTTTCTCTATCTGATTTCCGTTTAATGTAAAAAAAATGGGTATTTCACGGCAAAGGGTAAATAATAAGAAGATGGAAGATGAGATGTCAACCATGTATTGCTTTATATTTTCTCTTTTCCCGCATTAGAGAAAAATAAGGTGCTGGTCCTCGTTGTCTAATATGGAAGATCTTGAATTCTAAAGGAAAAACAATCCTCCACTCACGTTTTTTGTAGCTTTGTAAAATCAAAGTTCTTGCTGCCCAATGCAGACTGAATGGTGATGGGAAAGCAAGGATCTGCTATGACTCTCCCCCCCCCCCCAATCCTGTGTATATCATTAATCCGACTTTCTCCATCTGTAGGCTTAAATAAGGTTACATAATTATGTTTCTTATGCCATCCACTGTTTAGCCTTTGTGATTAGGGAAAACTAATGGCAATGTGCTTTATTTCGAATGAGGTGGGAAGTAATCACTACTGTAAGAACTTTACTTAAAATACTTAAATTAAGTTTATATCATTTTTCTACTTGAAAAGGATTACGGGCAGACTCCTCTTTATTGCTTAGGTTTTCTTGCCAGCCATGAAAAAAATCTTTGCAGGAGATACTTAGAATCGTTGACTATCTTGAAATAGTCATGATTATATATTGCATAAAATAAAAGCCTTGAGCATTTGAGCATTGACAAAAATTATTACTATCCCTTGAATCTCCTTTTTTTGTCCAATTGATTCCTTCTGATATAAACATCTATATGTATATATTATTTACTTTTAAATTCATATTTCTGGGGTTTTTAAATGTCAGTGTTTGCTAGAAATGAGTATCTTTATTATGTTATACAAGCTTTGTGTTTGAAAAACACTTGCTATTGAGTAAATAATGGGGGTATTTATTTATTTCTGTTCCCTGCATAAAAGTAAAGCTTTTTGCAGTTTCAGAAGAAAGTACTGCATTATGCTGAACCTATCTGTACCAATGAGAATTGGAGGATGAATATTGGCTTTCCTCTCTAGATGTCTGATAGAAGTGAAATGTGAACTCTAGTTTGCAGCAGAAATAAATCTGGAGTTCTTCAGCCACAGGGCTTTATCTCTGAACTGTTTGGAAAACAAGAAACCATGTTGATACATGAATTGGAGATAATTGTATGTCCCCTTCTATTTCATTAAGAATATTTTTAGCAATGAACATATAACATATTCTGCGGGATGGCAAAATTGGAAAAAGCTATCTTCAAAAATGCAACAGCCATCTATTGTAGAACAAAATAAACTTATTCTTGCATGTACAAAATGATAATTTATACAGATTTACAGTTATTTCATAAAAGTTTCACAGTTAACTGCTATTTGAACATTGACAGGCATTCAATTGATTGTTTTTTATTCTCCTGAAATTGTCATATAATTTTGGCAAATTTAAAAATGTACTGTGTAAGTCTTTTAAGTATAGATATTTATTATCTTTATTAACTTGATTTTCTTAATGAGATGTAATATGTTAGTAATTGGATCTTATTTTCTTGTTTTATCTTGTACTTGTAAGATAATGCGAGGGACAGATAGAAAACAATTTTCTTCTAAGAGAGCAAGGATGCAATCTCTGATGATCTAGTCCATTGGTTGCCAACCTTTTGGACCTCAGGGACCACTAAATTCATAATTGTAAATCTCATGGACCACTAATATGAATTTTTTTAAAAGATACATTTGTAAAATAATGATCAGAGAACTTCCATTTTATTAATATAGAAGGTACCTATTTAATATAGCAAAATTTAAAAAGATTTAATTGTAGCAAAATTATTAGTTTAATTATTACAAAATAATTGAAGCTTATTTAAGTATTACATTTTTAGCGTATTTGTTCCTGCTTGAGAGAGACAGAGAATGAGAGAGCCAGACAGAATCAGAGACACAGAGAAGGAAAGAGAGAATGAAAGACACACACACAGAGACAGACACAGAGAGAGAGAAGGAGAAGGAGAAGGAGAAAGAATGAGAGACAGACACACACACACACAAAGAATGAGACAGATACACACACACACACAGAGAGAGAATTGCCGCCGCTTGTTCGCCTGCTGCTGCTTGTGCCTATGCTTAATATAGTGTAGATAGGCCAGGGCCAGGTGCGTCTTATTGAATGCACCCAACTCGTAGATCACCTAAATTTTCCGGTGAACAACCAGTGGTCCGCAAACCACAGGTTGGCAACTTCTGATCTAGTCTTAGAAAAAATAATGCAGTATAGAGAGCTTCAAATTAGATCTCCAAAGAACACAAATGTAGAACCTGTCTGCAATACCTTAAAGCAGCTGCTGCTTTACACAGCCCTAAAAATAATGTGTGTAACTTCTCTACACATTTTATTTGGATAATTAATAATAATAATAATTTTATTTATATCCCGCCCTTCTCCCGAAGGACTCAGGGCAGCTTACAGGCATATAAAAACACAAACAACATAAACACTAAAACAT
>JANHFO010003291.1:63445-75906 GCA_032468095.1 Pareas carinatus
ATGGCTAATGACAGATGGCAGTCAGCAGAAATAGCCTGCAGTGCTGCTTTTAACCACTGCACCATCCTGGCTCTTGTATATTATAGCCTTCTCTATGGTTTAAATATTTAAAAATAAAACTTTACACTTTCCCATGATTCAACAGTTTATGCATTAATATATTTCATTTTTATATTTGGATTATCCATGTATTGAAACACCTTCCATCTATGTCTTTTCCCCAACCCTTACATTAAAGTACAATTGCACATTCAATTTTTTTTTAAAAAAATATAATGCCTTAGAGGACTGGAGTTTTCCAATCCATCTATTGTTAGCTTTCTATCTTGCCTTATTCTCAAAAGACAGAAAAAAATATGCCCTGGACTTTTCCCCTCTTCTTCTCACCTTTCTTATTTTCTGGATTAGGGTTAGGGTGGGATCATAGAAGGAAAAAAAGCAGTGATCCATACAGTTTTTAAACCAGGAGACAACCTTTTGAGGTTCAGACACTTATATAATAATTCTGTTTGGTCAAAATATTGGATGGTCTCACAGTATTTTGCTCATTTTAAACTTGAAAATATATAATTTGTGGATTCTGCAAATTTATAAATAGGTGCCTTTTATAACATACTTGAATAAGCATATATGTTTTAAGTTTATTAAATAATATAAATAACCCTCTTTCTGTTAAACATCTTATTCTTGATAGATTCTAGATATGTGTGCTGCACCTGGGTCCAAGACTGCCCAGCTTATTGAGATGCTTCATGCAGATATGAGTATTCCTTTTCCACGTAAGTGAAAGAAAATTTTAATTCAATAATCCAGATTCAAGCAGCATAAAAGTAGCTGTAATAAATCATTATGGTATTTTGAGAAATGCAGTTAGGTTTACTAAATTGACTATTGACTTCCTCTTAAAATCCTTTTATGATTTCCTGTTTCCGTCCATTTTTTTATATCGATATTACTATATTGATTCTCTTACTTTTTACCATTTGTATACTGTCTATTTCACTGGACTGAAGTCAGTTTACAGAACAACAGAGAAAAACAGTAGATGTATCACTGCTTGCACTCATATATCCTGTGGAATAAAATGGTCCTAAATTTTGGGATATGGCCAGAAATCTTTATTCTGTGAGATACCTTGTACCTTTTAGGTGTGTTTGGCCTCAACTTGGCTGACTTTCAGAAAGCTTTAGAAGTCATCCTTTTTAAACTGGTGTTTCACATCTAGTTTTGAATATTGGATGAGCATCAGTTGTGCTTTACATTTGTTTTCTAATTGAAGTTGCTAAATTGTGTATTGTGTTAGTTATTTTGTATTCTAGGTCCTCTGAAAAGATAATATAAAATGTTATAAATTAAAGGTAACTGTATAAAATAATGTTTTCTTGATTCCATGTAGTTAATATTTTGATCTTGTCTGAACTAATAATTGAAAAAAGTAATTCTTCTACCTCCCAAATGATGATTCTCCTTTAACCAGAAGATTTTCTATTTCCCCCCCTTAGAGGGATTTGTAATTGCAAATGATGTAGATAACAAACGTTGTTATCTGCTAGTTCATCAGGCAAAGCGATTGAACAGTCCTTGCATTATGGTTATAAATCATGATGCCTCAAGTATCCCTAATATACAGATCAATGCAAATGGGAAAAAAGAGATTCTCTTCTATGACAGAATATTATGTGATGTTCCTTGCAGGTAAGTTAAACTATGTTAAATTTTAAGCCATTATGTGTTTGTGGCATACTTTTCTAATGCTAGTTGTTAAGGGAGCAAATATGGACAAATATTGATGTAAAATGATTAAGAAACAGTTGCAATACAATGGGAAGACTTATGGAATAAATATATAAAATTTACATGAAGTTATAACTTAAAAGAAAATTGGTACAAAATGTTCTACAGATGGCACAGGCAATCCTCATTCATCAACCCTTATTGGAACCAACAACTCACTACAGGTAGTCTTAGCTTAATGAGGTGATTGAAACTGAAATTTCTGTTGCTAAGTGATGCAATCATAAAATGACCTCATTACTTAGCAGTGGCAATCCTGGCCCTGGTTGCCATCATTAAACAAATTGTTTAATAAGACTTTCATTGTGCTACAGTGACTGGGAAAGAATATACTTATGAATAAAAAGAAAATAGTGACTACACGAAACTGATGAGTATCATAGATGTGTATTCTATGTGGGACTACCCTTGAAGGGTTTTTGAAAGCTATTGATGGTCCATACTGCAGCTGCACAGATAATTATGACTAAGTCTTAAACACCTCCGCTAGATTAGCTGCACTGGTTGTCAGTAGGTTTCAAGTTACAATTCAAGATACTAGTTGGCATCTTCAAATATTTGTAGGAATACTTGTCTCCTTTGCTTATATGGTAGATTCTGACAAGGTTGGCATGCTTTGCATCTCTGTTAAACAATGTCATCTTGTGAGATTAGGAGATTTGCTTTTTAGTAACATTTACACTCTGACCCTGCTTGTCTTCAAGGGAGCTTTCTTATATGGCTGTTTTTAACTCTTGTAAGACACCCAGAATTGCATAGAGTGCTGGCCATTGAAATTAAAGTTATAAACAAATGAAATTGGTTAGTCAACACTAGGGCTAATTGTTGTGTTTCATTTATTTTGTGTCAATTAAAATGCACTTATGTTTCTAAAGAAGCATAAATGCTTATAAATACTACAAACTGGTTGAGAGATGAAGAAGGAAGAAGTTAGAAATCTTGATAAACCTAAGGTTGCTTAAATTTTACATCTTGGAGAATGGTATTATAAACATTTTAGAAATTACAGTTAATATTGACATGAAATATTGTATCTTTTTATCTTTAAAGGTTTAAGTTATCTATCATCAAAGTGTAATAATCTCTAATCATTGCTATATAAATACTATAGTACCCATATAAATATGACTTATGTTTTACACAAATGTAATAAAATAATATTAACTTTGAAAAATGCAACAACTTCAAATGCACTAGTGTAATTGCCACCTATTCGTATAAAAGTGTTATATTGCAACTAGCTCACAAAGTCTCATTCTATCTTGGAATTAAAGTGGAAATGTCTCTTTTTAGTGGAGATGGAACCCTGAGAAAAAACATTGATATATGGAAAAAGTGGAGTACACATAATAGTTTGCAACTACATGGGTAAGAAAATATTTTATCATATCTTTCTTTCAACTTGTGGAATGAAATTAAGAATTTGATTAATTTCTTAACTTTTTTTCTATATTCAAGAATAAAAAATTGGATTTTTGATATTACTACTCTATTTTGTTTAGAAAATTCCAGCATACAGACTACATTTTGCCCAATTCTCTCCATGTGTAGAATTTTTTAATGTCAGACTCTCCATAAGTAAGTTGACAATAAAAATATGCTTCATTTGCAGGAATTGCCAGCTCCCCTTTTAAAAAAATATTATACTTATAAATATTATACAAAAGTATATACTTTTGATAGATTTAAATTTATGTTTTTTTCTGATTCCCCATTCCATCCCAAAAACCAGAATTTGTTCTAATATTTCTAAAGTGGGAAGTGACCATTTAAGCTATTGAATTTCTGCCACTCAGTGTAACAATCCAAATTAGAGCCTATTTGTATCTTTGTCAGATTATTCTCCAACCTTTGCTTTGATGTATAGAGCTAAGGGAAGGCTGCCAGTTCTCTAGTTAATTAGTTGATTATGTTAATTAATTAGTTAATTAATGGATTATAAACTTTCTAACAGACAGAAAGCAGCAGGTGAAGCTAGGCTTATTTACATTTGTCTTATTCTGCAGCCATATTACACTTATTTATTTCAGAATTTTTATACCGCACAGACAGAATAAAATAGCACATAACACAAACAACACAAATAAAATTTCTAAAAAATATATACGTAGTGGCTGAATTTAAAATTGAAAATTAAAACCAATTTGAAACAAATTGATGTTAAAAGTAGGATTATAAAATTTAAAATTAATAATAGTTTGAGAGCTGGGAGAAGGTGTGGTTAGGCCAGATCGGCCTGGGTAAACAGGTGTATTTTAATAGCTCGGTGGAAGGCACGGAGGTCTGAGATAAGATGAATCTCTGGGGGAAGATCATCACAGAGGGTGGGAGCCGCCACAGAGAAGGGTCTCTCCCTGGGGGTCGCCAGCCGACATTGTTTGGCCGATGGCACCCTGAGGTACTGCCGGCAGAATGCGGTCCTGTAGATAACTGAGTCCTATGCCATGGAGCACTTTAAAGGTCATTACCAGAACGTTGAAGGGCACCCGGAAGCCCACCGGCAACCAGTGCAGCTCGCACAGGAGGGGGGGCCACATGAGTCCTACCACTGGCCCCCATATCCCCCCGCGCGGTCACATTCTGTACCAGCTGGGCCTTCCAGACATGCCCCAAGGGGAGCCCCATGTAGAGAGCATTACAGTAGTCCAGACAGGTCGTGACGAGTGCTTGAGTGACTGTCTGCATGGCGTCGCGATCTAGAAAGCGGCACAACTGGTGTACCAGGCAAACCTGGTAAAAAGCCCCCCTGGTGGCAGCTGTCACATGGTCTGCCAAGAACATCCGTGCATTCGGGAGGACCCCCAAGTTGCGAACCCTTTTCGTGGGGGGCAGGGATTCGCCCCCAATAGCCAGCGATGGAATAAGCTGGCTATATCGCGGTGCCGGCAACCACAGCCACTCGGTCTTGGAGGGATTGAGTCTGAGCCTGTTGCACCCCATCCAGATCCGCACAGCCTTTAGGCACTGGGAGATTAGATTAGATTCAGTTTATAATATGCTGTTCCAAGATTTTTTTACATGTTTACATGTATTATCCACTTTGTACCTGTGCATTTGATTTCTGTTTCCTAAGTGCATAATTTTATGTATCCATTATATTTCATATTTTTTCATTTTGATATTCTAAACCCCTTGTCTAAGCAAGGGGTGAACATCTTAATGGCTACATGTGACCCTTATATTACATTGCAGAACAGTGGTTTATTTTCAGCAGCATTTAAACACATTTATTTAATTTTAGCAGTCTGATTTGGAGTCATGGGTAGAATGAATGTGACTTCTGTCAAAGAAACCTCCCTTTTACATTCTCACCCTTTCAACCCCCCTAATATAAAAAGATAGAAAAATCAAGTCGGATCGATTCCTGAAACACTCTAAAAGGTCAGGAGGCCAAAGTTGTGCACTGTAATCACTCAATCATTTATTAAGCATGCTGTAATCTTGTAAGGTAACTTCTATCTTCTGTGGTATTAGCTGTCCTACCCAATTGTGTGTCAGTTCCAGATTTGGTAGATATTCTATTAAGTAAGGTCATTAACATTCCACATATCAAAGAACAGGATTAGAACTACATCGTGTGGCACCTGCTCTATCTACTTAGTTAAGTAACTGTTTTATGAACATTCTTTGAATACAATTATTGATTATACTGTGCATTCAAATGTTCATGCTACCCAACAGCTGTTGTTTACTTTGTCACGTTTCATTATTTTATTTTGTGAAATGCTTTATTGAAATCAACATATACAATTATATTTATGGCATTTCTACAGTGTACTACAGAAGTACACTGTTACCTACATTTTAAAAATGAGGTCATTTTGGCAAAGTTTGTTTCTTGATAGTTCTCTATTTTTTCTGGTAGTTAAGACAGTGTGTTCAAGGTACTTACAACCTGATTCTTTTTTTTAATCTGTTCTAAAATCTTTCCATGTATTGATTTCAGAGTGAACAATTTGATTCAATCTTACCTGCCTTAGAAAATTAACGGGGCATCTGTTGCTCCAAGGACACAAACAATATAATTAATTTCTAATTTCAGATTTCATGCCCTGATAATTAAGTTTTGAACCATATTTTTCTTTGCAGACTACAGCTAAGGATTGCAACTCGTGGAGTTGAGCAGCTGGCAGAAGGAGGTAGAATGGTATACTCTACCTGTTCAATGAATCCTATTGAAAATGAAGCTGTCATTAGTTCTCTGCTGGAAAAAAGTGAAGGTGTGTGTAGTTTAAAGGGGGGAAAAGAATCAATATTTTAGTTATGTCAAAAAGAAAGCAAAGCTTAATCTTTTACCTGAACTTGCAGGGCAGTGTATTGATCAAAAATCTGGGTTAATTTAATATTTGTTATGTTGGAATTCTAATTTTGATCTAGCTGCTTCTGTCTCATCTTTCTAGAAATTATAGCCAAGTAAATACACTTTGTGCACAATTATTAGGCAAGTTGTATTTCTGAGGATTAATTTTATTATTGGACAGCTACAGTGCTCTCGGTCAATCCAAAGAGTTAATACACCTCAAACCTGTATATTTAAGAAGGCAAAAGTGTCATTTTGGCTTTCTTAGGAGCCATGAAGAAGGGTGGTATAGAAGTTTAAAGATAAAGATAAAGGTATTTGTGCACAATTATTGGGCAACTATTAGTGCTCAGAATTTTGCAACTAAATGAAAAACAAAAAATTTCCCATCTCATTCGCTTATTTTCATCTCTTTTAAAGTGTGAATAATAAACAACTCAAAATTTACAAATAAGCATTTCTGACATTAAAAAAAAATCAGTGACCAATATAGCCACCCTTTTTCGATAACAGTCATAAGCCTTCCATTCATAGAGTCTGTCAGTTTCTTGTTCTATTGAAGATCAACCATTGTCTCCCAGACAGTGTTCAGAGAGGTATACTGTTTTCCTTCACTGTAAATCTCCCCTTTAAGAAGGGCCCACAAGTTCTCAGTAAGGTTTAGGTTAAGTGAGGAAGGGAGCCATGTCATTATTCTTTCATCTTTAAGGCCTTTACTGGCTAGCCATGCAGTGGGGCATTTTCCTACATAAAAATCATGGTTTTCTTGAAAGACGCAGACTTTTTTCTGTACCATTACTTGAAGGAAGTGTCTTCTAAAAACTGGCAGGTTTGGGAGTTGATTTTGAGTCCATCTTCAACCCGAAAACGTCCAACTAGCTCATCTTTAATAATACCAGCCGATACCAGTACCCCACCTCCACCTTGCCATCTGAATCAAAATGGAGCTCTGTGACCATTACTGATTCAGTCACGGGCTCATCCATCTGATCCATCAAGAGTCACTCTCATCTCATCGGTCCATAAAATCTTTGAAAAATCTGTCTTCAGATATTTCTTGGACCAGTCTTGCTGTTTCAATGTCCCTTACCTTGGCCATGTCTCTGAGCATCGAACAACTTGACATCTGGACACTCCAGATAGGTTGCAGTTCTGGAATATGACAGCACTGGAACGTAATGCGTTCCTGATAGCTTCACATTTGATTCTTCTCAAATCTTTGGCAGTTAATTTGCGTCTTTTTTCTCTCAACACATTTCTTACGACCCTGTTGGTTATTTGTAACAAAATATTTGATGGTTTTGTGATCATGCCCCAATATCTTATCAATTTCAAGAGTGCCGCATCCCTCTAAGAGACTTTTTACAATTTTTGACTTTTCAGAGTCAATTAAATCTCTTTTGGCCTGTTTTGCCTGAGGAAAAGAAGTTGCCCAATAATTATGCACACCTTGATATGGGGTATTGATTTCCTTAGGCCACACCCTCCCTCATTATACATATCACCTGATATGTTTATATCCAATAAGGATTCAGGTTTATACAGGTTGGAGGTGGAAAATATGCATTAAAATGATGATATAGTCAAAATACTCACTTGCCCAATAATTGTGCACACAGTGTACAGACAGCATGATGCTTTTCTTTCCAGATTCTAGTCACAAATGAACCATGTTGCCTCTGCAGGAACTGGTTTATTTAATTTTTTTATACCAGATGTTTGTAAGTGTCAGAACATAATATATCATGATTGGTAGCTGGCTCTCATTATTTGCATGGTATTCAAATGTGTTATTTAAGAAGCCATATTGATTTGATAAGAAGACCTTATATCAGTGGGGCGAACCTATGGCACATGTGCCAAAGGGGGCACTCAAAGCCCTTTCTGTGGGCACGCGCGCCGTTGCCCCAGTACAGATTTCTTTACTAGAAAACCAGAGGGATGTGGGACTCCCCTCCCCTTCTCCATGTGTGCCTGAGGACATTTCTGCCATCACCTACCTCTCTGCCCAGCAGCCCAATGGAAGCGCTTCCTCCCCTGTTTGTAGTAAGGCAGGCAGCTCAAATGTGGTGCAGAGTCTGTGGCGAAGGTGAGAGAGGATAGGAGCTAAGTTGGAGGGGAGCATAGCTCACTGAACCGCAGAAGCTGGGGTAGGCTGCCAGAAGACCCGCCAGGGGTGCGGGTGATTCACCGATGGCCACTTTATGTTGGCACTCTGCAATAAATAAGTGGCCTTTGGGTTGCAGTTTGGGCACTCGGTCTCTTAAAAGGTTCTCCATCACTGCCTTATATCATGTTCACTTTCTGCCTCACCCTATATTTGTTGAGATAATATACATACAAAGGATAGTTGCCAGTCTACAGTGCTTGTGTTCTTCATGGATGTGTTTAAGAAACCTTAATAATTTCAAAGTATTTTCTTTCTTGACAAAATTTTAAAGGTTGGTCAGAACTGTTTAACTTTTCAAGGCATACTAAAGATTTGAACTAGATATATGAACAATCAAGAAAAAGAATCAGGAAAGAAGGAGTAAAAATAAAGTTCTAATAAGCAAGAGATTTACAAATACATGTAGGTTTTAATTTTCCAATGTATCATTAATTAGCTCTAATGGAATGTATTATATCATTTTAAAAGACAAAAAAAAATACTTCAAAATTTAGATAAGGTATGCATTTCAGCAACCAGGATCAAAACAGAATGAATCAAGGAATGAGATTATGAGGCACAGTAAATTCTATTCATATTACTAAAGGTAAATTCTAATTTTAAAATTCTGTAAAATTGAAATAGAGTCTAAACATAAACAATATAAATATAATACGTGATACAATCCATATGTATTTATTTGTGATTAAAGACCATTCATTAAAGCAAAATTCAGCAAATACGGTGACTAAAGGAGAAGAAAAGCATAAAAATCCTTGATATGATAAAGTAAAGGAAGCACCAATGGCTTCTAAAAGCCATGGCTATTGATGGGAATTTTTCAGCCTTTTGAGAATTGATCACATAGAAGAAAAGTAGTAATCTCATACTCACAGGTGCAATTAAAATTACTGACAAGGTGAGATGGAGAAGGGAAATTTCCTAAAATACTTGCTTCTGGCAGAATTGAGTCAACAGAATTTTAATTGAGCCCGAAATGAGATATAGCTTAATTCTAACTATATTAAAGCATAAGAATTTAAATGATGGACAAGTGTTGTAATTTTTTAAAATTTTGATTGAATGATTTCTAAGCTCTTAATAGTTGTGCAACATCATAATCATGAATTTAACTTTAAATAATACAATGCTGGGGCATAATTATTTTTAAATTGACTTGCAAATTTAACAATTACAAGATATACACTTTTGAGAGCTGTTATAAGTAGCTCTCTCACTTGAGTTGATCAACTGGTAGAATTATGGCTAACCCTAACCTCAATCAATATATTAAACTGTAACCTGAGAATAATTTGCAATGCAAATTAAATTCATATCTGATTTACTTTTAAGGTATGAAGTTATTCTAGATATTGAAAAATACTGTCACAGGTTGGTTAGCTATTTTTCCAGTCAAGTAACTCTTTCCAGTAAAATGCATATAATATTGATTTGGTTGTGTTTTTTTGAAGGTGCCTTACAACTTGCTGATGTTTCTTCTGAGTTGCCAGGTTTGAAAAGGTTGCCAGGCATTACAAAATGGAAGGTAATTTTATAGAAATATGTATTGTATTTAGAGATTTATATCAGAAGTGAACTAACTAAATTTCCAAAAGTTAATAGGTTTATTTTTATTTATCCAGAGTGAAATCATTAGTCTGAACTGCCCTTTTCAAGTTTCAAGGTTTTTTTGGAGCTTAGGAATGCTGTAAATAGTGATGCATTTATGCTTCTCCTTAGGAGATCCATTTTTGTCTAGTAATTATGGCACTAGGCTAGAAAGCAGGAGACCACGAGTTCAGGTCCTGCCTTAGCCATGAAAGCCAGCTGGATGACTTTGGACCAGTCACTCCCTCTCACCCAACTCACCTCACAGAGTTGATGTCAGGAAAATAAGAGGAGGAAAAAGAACATCCAATATGTTCTTTGTCTTGAGTTATTTGTAAAAATGTTACAAACAAGCAAATAATTTGTGAGCTGCACCAAAAGAAGGAGTGGGGGCAGGGAATGCCTTTAATCATTTATATACTGTGGTGGAAGAAGGAAGTGGGAAGCACCTTTTGCCTGGAGATCTTTTAGCAATAATACCACCAAGAGGGTATACTTTCTCAAGATATCTTTTCCCAGACCAGTTTAACCATATTACAAGGCAACCAATTTCTGTATAATTTATTGATGATCCTCAGGTCCTTGTTACATTTCAGCATTAAGTTTCATAAGAGAAAGGGGAGATGTGCTGCTTTGATGAACAGATTAATAGTAAAATTTGAAAGACATTGTATTTTCCCACTTAGGTAATGACCAAAGATGGTAATTGGTTTGAAGACTGGAAAGAAGTACCTTCTAGCAGGCATACACAGATCCGCCCCACAATGTTCCCTTTAAAAGATGAACAAAAACTTAAAGCATTACATTTGGAGCGCTGGTATGTAAAGTTGTCATCATATTTGTAAGATGGTTTTGAACTCAAGTTCACTTAAACATTGCCAAGTATGTTTCCAGTTGAGAGATATGTATAGTTAAAATTTACGATCTAGAGATACATTTTGAGGATTTAATGAAGTCTTGCAGTATCAGGAACAGCTATTTCCCAATCTCCTTCAAAGATATGCATTGAGAAGTTTCATCAAAAATAGTGCACAACACTAGAGAATATTTTTTAGAAGTTGGGTGGGGTGGGGTACAATATTTTATATACTACTTTTCTCCAGCAATTTCCAAATTCTTTACTACAAACAATTATGCACATAAAACCACCTAATCAAAGATGCAATACTTAATAGCACATTTTAACCTTGGCAATACAAAATTTAGCTATAGTACTGGTAGTGTTAAAATTGGTAAATAGAAGCTTGATATAATAGTTTGGCCTCTTGGATACAGTCACTGAATCAAAATATGAGAATACAGTTGTACATGATCAGTTGTTTCTGTCTCCTCTGAAGCATAAGAGCAAACTCATTCAGATCAGGGAACTTTGAGATATCTCTTCAGAATTGATGGTAATCCATTGTGCCATATCCAAAGGTCCCTCCTCAGTTTAGGGAAGATGAGAGATGTTAATTATTTGATCAGCACTCAAGATGTCCTTGAAATCCAGATTGTGTTTTTTCAAGGAGGTATAGGTGAAATGCTTATTAAATGAAGTTGTTCTGTGATGGAACAGGTCACAGGTCAGCTGTAATTGCTAAGTTTCATATCTTGAGTCCTCTTTAATAAGATACCTAACTAAGATTATGCTTATATATACAAATGATTATGAATGTATCTTTGATTGTAATAACAGTTAATTGTATGTATGTAGGTATTGAGCATGTACAACGGAGACAAATTCCTTGTGTGTCCTGAGACATTTGGCAAAATACGTTTTGATTCTGATTCATAACTAAGCAAGCAAATTATTGTAAAAAAATCATGCAAAAATTTGATAATGTTTAATTTTTGACTAGAGTTTCTTTTAAACTCATTTTCTGATCGCAGACTTAACTAGAGCTCAAGAATATGCCTATTGATAACAAAATCTATGCTGCATATCTAGTTTCAGAATTTTACCACATCATCAGAATACTGGAGGTTTCTTCATTGCTGTATTAATTAAAAAATCTCCTATGCCATGGAATAAGCGTCAACCAAAGGTAATGTTTGATATTATTAAAAATATTTTCCAGTATGTTTTAAAAGGATAAAATTTTAGAAATACCATGAAATAATTATGAATTTCAAATAGCATGATTCACAGGAAATTGCTTTTGAAACTGGATCACAGCTGAATATTCAAGTTTGTGATGAGATAGATGAGAAACCATCTACTGAAAATTCAAATTGCTTTTGAAACTGGATCACAGCTGAATATTCAAGTTTGTGATGAGATAGATGAGAAACCAACTACTGAAAATTCAACTCAAATAAATTCACTGTGCATTCTGAGTCTTTGGATATATTTTTAAGCAAACATAAGACAGGTTTAATACAGAACCAAATATGATTCCCTTGTCTACTCAGGCTAGCTTATACGAGGAATAAAGCTTAAAAACGGGGATTCTGCTTCCAGAAAAGTAACTATTGCTTTATACTGTCTTTTTTCTTTGTGTAGAAAAACAGAGCCATTGCCCTATGTAGAGTATTTTTCCTCATAGAGGGCATTCCTGGTTCATACTTTTTCCTTCCCTTTATTGTAATTGACATTTGATGTTTTACCAGATGTATCTATTGCGTAAT
>JANHFO010003295.1:43515-53612 GCA_032468095.1 Pareas carinatus
CTATCTATCTATCTATCTATCGATCTATCTATCTATCTATCTATCTATCTATCTATCTATCTATCTATCTATCTATCATCTAACTAACTAACAGCTTTTTCTACTATTTAGCATCAACATTAAGAGTAAGAGAACAATCAAGAAATATGGCTACAGGCTAGCCACAGGCTACCACTTGGGAGAGTGGCCAGAAAAGCCTTGGAAAAGATGTTCAGATGCTGTGATGTGTATGTACCTACAAAGTCTGAAATACTTCATAGGAGGGTATTCCTTTTTGACACTTTATAGGCTTTGAAGGAGCTGGATTCAAGGAATGTTAATGCTTTTGAAATTAGGTGCTGGAGAAGACAGAGAATACCATGGATAGTCAAGAAAACCTGTCTCATCAAAACGGATGAGATCAAATCAAACAAATCACCTCAGAGTTCTCATTCAAGGCAGAAATTATCAGATTAAAATTACTCCAATTTTGGACACATTATGCAAAGATTTAGCTCTGTGGAGAAGTCTGTAATGCTGAGAAAAATGGAAGGAAAGAGTCAAAGAAGGTTTGCCAGCAGCAAGATACAGTGGCAATGGAGACACGATTGAAATGCCTGAAGAACTAGGTTGGGGACAGGCCATCAAGAAGAGATTCTATGTATATGGTTGATATGAACTGATGCCAACTTGGTGGCCCGTGATCAATCAATCACTCAATACATACACCGCCACACATACACACACACATACACATACATACCTTTATATAAATATGATTTTATAAAATACGATTTTATGGCATTTGTACTGGATTTCATTATGAAAACCCATTCTCTCACAGTCTGACAGTGTTATGATCTACTGTACTTTAGCAGGTAAGTAGCAATAGCAACAGCACATAGATTTATATACCGCTTAATAGTGCTTTACGGCCCTCTCTAAAACGATTTACACAGTCAGCCTATTGCCCCCAACAATATGGGCCCTCATTTTACTGACTTTGGAGGGATAGAAGGCTGAGTCAACCCTAAGCCAGTCAGAATCAGAATTCAGTTATCAGTGAATTAGCCTGCAATATTGCATTCTAACCACTGCGTCACTGCGGCTCAATAAATATGAATAAAATATAAAATAGCAGTAACTTCTGTTTTTATTGTGTTTTTTGTGCACTTGCTAATTCTTATTTATACTATTTTGATGCAGCATCTTTTGTTGTTGGTGAAGTGGGCTATAGTATGTAATTATGACATTTGATTCTATTGCTGTATTTTATTTCTATCTCACACTTCTTTTGGGAGGACTTTAGCGTGACATATAAGAAAAGAATAAGAGCACACATAAATGAAGATGCATAATAAAATCAGTGAACTTCAACAACAAAAAAAGCAAAACATTAAAACAGGGCTCCTTTTCGTAAAGAAAAATATATTATCTAAAAGACAGTTTAAGGATGGCAATTGTATAAATGTCTGGGTGAATGGGAGTGCACCAGTAAAGGAGAATATTAGAAGCTTCATGATTGAAATGAGGCGTCCTTGGTGCGCTCTGAGCTTGGTTGTTTTTTTTGTAGACATTTCAGTACCCAATGTAAGTAACATCATCAGTGCTCCAACTAGCACTGATGATGTTACCTAGTTTGAATAACTAAATATCTGCGAGAAAACAACCAAACTCAGAGAGCACCAAGTACAGGAGCGTCTTCAGTGATAAAGTCGGTCCCTTTCTAGATCGCGGCGCCATGCGGACGGTCACTCAGGCACTCGTCACAGCCCGTCTGGACTACTGTAATGCTCTCTACATGGGGCTCCCCTTGGGTCACATCCGGAAGCTCCCACTGGTACAAAATGAGGCCGCGCTGGGGGTTATGGGGGCCAGTGGCAGGACCCATGTGGCCCCCCCTCCTGTGCGAGCTGCATTGGTTGCCGGTGGGTTTCCGGGTGCGCTTCAAGGTGCTTGTGATGATCTTTAAAGTGCTCCATGGCTTAGGACCCAGAGACAAATTCCTTGTGTGTCTATTCTATTCTATTCTATTCTATTCTATTCTATTCTATTCTATTCTATGTTACAGATGACATCCAATATTATATTCTCTCAGATTCAAATCAAGCCATTTTGTACACAGAATGCACAGTCATAACATAACCATGACATTATTTGTCCTCAATCCCTGAAGTGAGCTTAATCTAATCAAGGAGTGGTGGCATATCTACCATCTAAAACTGGACACAGAGGGGAGGGGGCTTCCTTGCCATTGAGGCCACTTGTGCTCAAGTGGGTGGGAGTGTGGGGGGAAGGGAGGGGAAAATGTTTTATGTTTGTGTTTTTTTTGTGTGTGTGTGTTTATAAAACTTTTTAATAATAATAAAAAGCATGAGAATCAAGGACGGCTCCCAAAGTCTATATTTTTGCTTTGCTCAGAACAAGCCAATTTAACCAAGCCCCAGATCTGAATGTCGCTGATCCCTGGATTCTCCATCTGGGAAAAGATTTATTTACTCTTTTGCCTCTGGTTTAAGCCAAGGCAACTCCAAGCAACTGTCAAGCATCTGCATAGCCTTTGCCAATCTAGGAGGAAAGATAACCGAGTACCATCAGCATACGAATCACACTGCATTTCAACTCCCCTGCTGATCACCTGTATTGACTTTATGCAGGCGTCTGAACAGCAAGGAAGAAAAATAGCATTCCTACCATAAGCGACGTGGGTCCAAACAGTAATCTCCCCATGTCATGGTCTGATAATGTGCCTTAAGGCAGAATGTCATTGTTATAATGCGGTGCGCTTCCAGTTTTGCATGCACTGAGCTGCTCTGGCAGGATCCTTTAATCAAGGCTGTTAAAGGACACTGAGAGATCCCGGAGGATCAATACAGTTGCATCTCTGCCTCTCTGCTGATAAATATATATTAGGGTGACCAATGGTATCTTCATGTCAGGCAGACTGAAATGCATTTAAATGATTAGCTTCTTTCAAGCAGATTTGCACTAGGATGGTCATCACCCTTGCTACTGACAAGGATATTTGCCCATTTGAATGGCAGTTCTTCAAAACCTCAGAGACTCCTGAGACTTAGCAGCCATGACAGGTAAATATCTAGAGATCAGATCACTGGCCTCACTCAGGCAAGCATGCTATCCTTCTTCTTCGGGCTACGATCGCTAAAAATGTTCCCACAAATTCTGGCGGGTGGAGAGAACCTAACTCTAAATAAATCATAGCATATTTTTATTGTACCAATAGTTATCCAAAGTGATGAGTTTAGCTCAGCGTTTCTACACTCATGAAAAAGCTTGTCTGCAAACGTGGAGCTACTGAAGGCAGCTTAAGTCAAAACGGAATACTTAAGAGTTGAAAGACTTCTTACTTCAAAACCTTGCTTAGTATGGAAATAAAAATTAAAACGCCTGTGACATATGGAGATTTAGCTTCTGCTACGCACCTCCAGCCAAGCCGAGACCACTGAGATTCTACGAAACTAGTTAAGGATTCTTGCCTGTTAGAGGTGGTGTAAGGCATATCGAATATCCTCCACACTTTATTATCCATGAAGCTGCATTTGCAGCAGTCGATGTTTTGAATACTCTTCAAGGGCAGCCCCAGGAAGAGACTATATCCTCTAATCCAATTCAGTTGGTGTTTGGCGACCTGCTGTGTTTGCCTGAGGATTAGTCATTAACACATTGACAACCACCTGACAAAGGGCTGCTGGATGATTCATCAAGACGTAATGATGGTGGAAAATGGCATCTTCTGTTTTATTTGCTCCGACTTACACCATAAATCAAGAAGCGTCCCTCGCTTCTTATAAATCACAGGAGGCACTCAGGGACAATAGCTTCACTGCACGTTCTAACAGTTCATTGAAAAACTAGTGCCTGAGTGTAAAATATCGAGTATCTAGCTGACCAACTAGAAAATCTCCAAATTTTGTAAGATTACAAGACCACAGCATTGGACCTGGTCTCCTGCTTTTGCACAGGAGGTTATCACGATCAGCTCAAATCTTACTGGAAAGAACTACTATTATCATTTGTGGAAATCTCTCCACAGATATCACACCAGGCAGTTCATGATCCCTTGAAACAATAATCTTGTTAACCAAAATGTTCCTCAAATCAAGCTTGACTCTTGGTGATCGGGCATACATAACTATGCAGTTTTCTTAGCAATGATATAGGAAGTGATTAGCTTCTGTGGGGCTGCCCTCTGCCAAAATCAGCCTAGATTTTATTATTAGGATCGCGGTTTGTCGATTGCAGCTAATATGTACATGACATGATGACTGTACTTTATGATTATGAATGTATCTTATTGCAATCACAGTTTGTTCATTATAGCTCCTATGTAAGTATAGAGCATGTACACTGGAGAAGCACTTGGCCAATTAATTCCAATTCCAATTTCAATTCCAATTCCAATTCCAATCCCAATCCCAATCCCAATCCCAATCCCAATCCCAATCCCAATCCCAATCCCAATTCTTATCTAGGAAAGTAAAAAAAAAAATCTAACAATGGATTGCGCAGAAATCTTCAGGGCAAAACAAAGTTTTAAATCACAGATCTCCCCAAGCTAGGGCTTACTAGTCAATCCAAATTGCGCATATGCAGGAAATTAATTGCAATTGAGCATTAATTAACTTGTCTCCCCATACTATAATAACAATGCAGTGAATGCTATCCTAGAGAATGGGCTAGAAGTGAATTAGTTTTCTTTTGTTCTTTCAGGACTGCCTTCATCGTCAGAAATATAATCACTATTCGTATTTTAGACATCCAATCCAGCAGTAGAGCTTCCATAGAGTTTTGAAATGTTAGCAAAAATTAACCTGCCCCCTGACCTTGTGCTTTGACAGGACTTCTGTGAAACCTAGATTCCAATCCGTCTACGTAGCTCGTCCTTTGATGTTTGCGAATATCTACTGAGGAGGACACTGCATTTGCAGAGACAATGATACACTTGCTATTAAAAGAACAAGTCTGTCAAACCTGATTGCTATAAGAGGTCCTTTAAAGGCATTGCGCTGCTCGCACCATTGATAGAGTTCCTCCGGAGGGATTTTGCTGAGAGTCAAATGCTTCAAGGTGTTTTGCTACAACTATCTATGGCAATAAGAAGCGACAGCTATTTCACACTTCAGTGGAATCCGAGTATCTTTGAAGGAAAGTTAGCTTAGGGGAGAAGCAAGCGGCTTCTCTGGCAAATCACCCTGATGGTCCCTGATATTACTTTACAGCACCAATGAGTTGCAGTTTTAGCCCCCCCCAAAGTATGATGTATGGCAGACAGTCATAATAAAGCACATAACGTTAAGGTTGCGAGAAAAACAAGAGAAACCGAATCAGAGAGTCAGAGAGTTGAAAGGACAAACGTGACCACCAGATTCAATCTCTTGCTTTGGGTAGGGATGCAACTTGAAGCTTCGAAGACAGACCCTATCTGGTAAGGGAGAGCCCAATACGTCCCCGAAGAACACCTTTTTTTTTAATGCTAGCAAAATTTTGGAACACAAGCACGAGGGGGACACAACTCGAACCACAATGAGAAATTGGAATCTGTCTTCCTTCTTTCCTCTCGGCCCTATTATGCCATAAAACGGAGGGACTCTCGAGAGTTGACAATCGACATAAAATATCCGCGATAGATACACATATTCGTTCAAACAATGCCCGAGTGAAATTAACAACGAAAAACGATATCCGGGTTTTTCCCTCAATGCTATCCAGAAAAGTTTCAACCCGCTTTGCAATGTTTTGGGGGCGCTAAATTAAGTATCCAATCAATCAACATTAACAGGGTTGCTATCAAAAATGAGTGTTTCCAGGTTCTAACTTGCCATTACATAAAAGTGAAAAGCCACCGTCAGCTTTCTTGGAATGCTCATACAGTGCAGATCAATTTTGGCAGTCCTGAACTTAAACTCATTATTCTGTGTTCTGTACCCTGGAAGACTAGAGAATGGGTCTTGACCTCGCCTTGTGTGGGATCGATTCAAACATTTGTCACCTTCCTTCACCGTCATCTCTTTTCAGAACTAAATGGGCCCGTCCCCCGCGGAGGGCCTTATCCCGGGCCAAGTGGGCCACTGCTGCTGCTGTCGCCGGTCAGCCCCTCCACAGCTCGTCAGAGGCCCAGCCCCAATCAGCTACAGGGAGGCAGGGAGGTTTTTCCCTCGGGGCAAATCCCCGGAGCGCAATGACCCCTCTGCGAAACGCCCAGACCTGAGGACGGAGGGAGGGACGGCTGGTGTCGGAGAAGTGCCAGCAGAGACTCAGCTGGGTTTGCATGCTCACGGTTAGTTGGTTGTGGCTGGGGGGCTGGAGGGGGAGGGGGGGCCTGAACACATGGGGCAGGTGAAAAGTGCCATTTCACTTTTGGAAGGCCCCACCAGAAGGGGGCGACAAAGATGCTTACCGATAAAAGGCTGAGCTAACCACTGTGGAGCCTCCCATCTGCAGGCCTAGGAGGCATGTTCAGCCTGGATGGGGTGGAACAGAGCTGATGCAGCGTGGGCCGGTTCCTTACCGTCTCAAGGGTAACCCCCCATGGGCTGGATCGACACATGCCATGGGCTGGGTTTGGCCTGCGGGCCTTGTGCTTGACCTATATGCTGTATCCTGCTCTGAGCATAGCAGTTCCAGGATGGCAACTGCACGATCCTACCACGCACCAACATGACTTGTGCCGAGGAAGGCCTTTTTAGAACTGAATCCAAAGCAGTGCAGAATTCTAGTAGCTTATCTCAAAATCCTCCACCTCGTCAAATCAAAGTTCTCCTTAATTGTTTAAAATAGACCTACACACAGTCAGGAGATCACATTGTCCATCTCGGCAGAGTCTTAGTCTAATGCATGCCATGATATTGCCTTTGACATCGTATGGAAGAGGAAGTTGAATTTTAAAGAAGCAGGATAGGAAGGGTATTGATGCGCTTTAGTTGGAGAACTCTGCTGAGAATATCTTGGCCAACCAATAAAACAAACCAATTGGTCACTGAACAAGCCAACCTAGAATTTTCACTCGAGGCACAAATGACTAGCTCCAATTATCCTATTTCAGACTCATTATGTGAAGTGTTAGCTCTTGGGACAAGCTTTAATGTTGGGAAAGGTGAAAGGATAGAGAAGAAGAAAACAACCAGAAGCAAGGTCGATCTCTGGATGGATTGAGTTATACAGTGCTCATTAGTGCACCATTGAGAGACTTGAAAAAGGAGGTTAGGTATAGATTGTCATGGGGGGAAAATCTATCAGTGTGGTGGTTAGGAATCAAAAACAACTTGATGGCACATAATCAATCAATCAATCAAAAATCTGAACTCTTGGGGATTAACTGGATTTTGCTTGTTAAGTACATAAGAACCTGCACTTCTCCTCCAAAATGTTTTTCCCCCATTCATAGTCATTTTTATTTTTATATACTGTATATAAAAGAAAACTGTAATGTGGTAATCCAGTGCTTGTTGAGGTACATGAGCTTTGTGAAGGTGTGGATCCATATCAACAGGCAAGTGTCAAAGTATACAGACAAGAGAGGGCATGCATTTCTATGCCACTTTGGACAACAGATCATTCACCCTGTATCTGGCAGAGGGTCTTGTACATAACATAAATCTGATGTTTTATTTGAGCCTGTTCTTCCCACAATATGCTTTGAACCAGTGGTTGCCAACCTTTTTGACCTCGGGGACCACCAAATTCACAATTTGAAATCTCGAGGCCACCAATATGATTTTTTTAAAAAGGTACATACATTTGTAAAATAATGGTCAGAAAACTTCCATTTTATTAATATCAAAGGCACCTATTTCATATAACAAAATTTAAAAAGCTTGTTTAATTATAACAAAAATTATAACAGAGATTGAGAGAGAGAAAGAGACAATGAGAGAAAGAGGAAGAATGAGAGAAAGAGATAGAGGATGAGAGACAGAGAATGAGAGAAAGAATAAGAGACAAAGACAGACAGAGACAGAATGACACATAGAGAGACAGAGAGAATGAAAGAGAGAGAGAGGGAATGAGAGAAAGACAGAGAGAGACAAAGACAGACAGACACACACAGAGAGACATAATGCTCTGACTGTACTCCCTCCTTCTCATTTGCATGCTGCCTCAGCCAAGCTCTGGGTCCTGCTGCTGCGTGGTTCGATGTGCGTGCCTCCAGGTGGCCCGCGGGTCGATCTCTAGACACCTGCGCTGCTCCCAGAGGCCTCTAATTTGACCCATGGGTGCCCAGAGATTGGCCCGCGGGCTGAATTAGAAGCCTCCCAGAGCCCCACAAGTGCCCAGAAATTGATCCGTGGGGCACCCCAAGGCCTGGAGATTGGCCCGTGGACCGAATTAGAGGCCTCCCGGCACCCTGTGGGTGCCCAGAGATCGATCTGCGGGGCTCCCCAAGGCCTGGAGATTGGCCCACAGGCCGAATGAGAAGCCTCCCTGTGCCCCACGGGCCAATCTCCAGGTCTCTGGGCATCCCGCGGATCAATCTCTGGGTATCCATGGGCGGAATTAGAGGCCTCTTGGCGCCCCACAGGTGCCCAGAGGCCTGGAGATTGGCCCATGGGTCAAATTAGAAGCCTCCTGGAGCCCCAGAGTTCTCTGGGACTCCTGGCACCGCGCTGGTCGATCTACAGGCTCCTGCTGACCAAGCAGACCCCTGGCGGCCCACCCAGATCTTCTGATGGCCCACCAGTGGGCTGGGGCCCACAGGTTGGCAACCACTGCTTTGAACTATGATTCAATGATAGCACAAAATTTGCTGGCATCCAGGGTTCACTCACGTTTTGCAACTTAGATACAGTAGGTCTATGTATCGACAGATATATTTCAGAGAGAAACCAGTGCAAAAAGTCACCAAATCTTTGTTGTCATCTCTTGGATGTGCGTGAGTGTTGCAACTCGGTTACGACAGCCCTCTTATGTGCATACTTTGGACGTAACTCCAGAACCCATTCAAAGGATATAATTTGCTGTAGCACAGTACTTTGTTCTCCCCCTATTTACTTGGAGGAGGGTATTTGCCTTGGTTCCCAAGATGCTCTACATTCTGGACTTAATGACAGTAGAACTAAGGATACCTTTAAGTTCATTTAAATGGATTAGTTTCCTCATTAGCAAATGGATATCCTTTAAAACATGGGTGGTCGTGTTTTTCCTCCTTTGGGGCTGTATTCAACTCTAGATTAAAAATAGCACTGGATGCAAAATAGCTTGTGGTACAGGATGCTATGGAAAACACAGCAGATGCACTCCATAATGATGGTACTGCATTAAATCAACATAGATTAATTTAGCACTAATAACAATTGCATTTTGCCAATTCAGGCTTAGGCAATAGTTGTGTAAAGCTAGCCTTTGAATGTAAATGTCCCAGGAGTTGAAGTCCACACCTTCTGAAATAGACAAGATTAGGAAATACTGCTGCAGGCCAAGATGGAATTGTACAGTATTAAGAGTTTTTACTTTTTGAGCCTGGTGCCTGGTGAACGTTTTTGCAAGGTGACAAATCCAATCTATTTTAGGAGATTTGCCTAAATAATAATAGCTAGAAGATGGGCTTATAGCCAGCAAGAACAATGTGTGTTTGTTTAAGAGGAACAGAAACTTAGGGAAAAAAATTTCCACTGCCTATATTTTAGAAGAAAGATTCTTCTTTTCTTATTCAATCCAACAAGGCCCTAGTAAAAGCAGCAGATGTTGCTATCTGCTAGCTTAAACATGCCATAATGATGAATATTGGAGAGATAGTTTTAGATTGTACTAATCTGACAAAGCTAGAGGATATTGAGCATACAGAGGATGATGTTATTCATTCAGTCATGTCCGAGACTCTTGGCAAGTCTATGGATCAGGTCTCTCCCCATCTTCTGATCTTGCACTGCGTCTTTGAGTTGTTTAATGCTCTGGCTTGTGTCAACTTTGATGGTGTCCAGTCACCATGTTCTTGGGTGGCCTGGTTTCCTTTTACTGCTAACTCTTCCAAACATAATTGCTTTGTCCATGAATTTCTCTGCATGACATGTCCAAAGTAAATAAGACACATTTCTGATGACGTGTCTGGTGTCATGTGCTCCAGAACTTGCTTGTTAAGTCACCTTGGCTATCCAAGGAAT
>JANHFO010003297.1:9189-28261 GCA_032468095.1 Pareas carinatus
TTGGCTTCTTGCTAGTCTGAGCAAAGTGTGATCTGAGTTTCCTTTTATCTGTAAATACTGGTGGGAGGGTTTGATGTTCTGGGCTGCTTGGCTGGTATTTCTTGATTGGTTGCTGGAGTTGATGTTGGTATAGTGGCCTTTTGTGTTGTTTGTGTAGTGATTGCTTTTCCATTAGTCTCCTGTGCTTTAACGACCTGGGTAATGGGTAACTGAAAAGACTTACAGTGTCTGGCTTTCCTTCCCCCCCCCAACCTATCCCTCTCCTCCTCTGCAAAAAATGCCAGGGGTAGGGGTGGTGGAGGCCTACTGAGCCCTCTTTGCTCTTTTTTACTGTTTGAATAAAGATTCTGAAAATACTTATGGTGTCCGGCTTTTCTCCCTCTAGACTAGCAAGAAGCCAAAAGCACAAGCCTGAGGATGGCAAGTGAGACCTTGCCGAAATGTCACCAAGAGACTTTCCACTCTACACGGGAAAAGACCTGAACACACCTGGACCTACATACCTGTATCCGTGAAAATCTACGAAAACATATATATGGAAGAGAACTTCTGACTTAGTGGTCAGTACATCTGCTTAAGATGTGAACTTTCAGAGTTCAATTCCCAGTAAGGGACATGTCCGGCTGATAACCCCAGTACTCGACTGCTTCAAAACTCATCAAATTTGGTACTCAGCACACTTTGATGTGAAAATCTTGTCCTGGTGCTCATATCTTTGGTACTTGACACACTGCAATGGGGAGGGGACGACAGTTCTGAAGAATGGACAGGAAGTTGGACATGCCGGGAAGGTCACTGCAAAAGGAAGAGGGGGATGGCCACAGAGGGTGAACAGGAAATCGGCCATGCTGGGAAGGTCACTGACATAGGAAAAGTTACAGATAGGAAGTCCTTCTCAGCTGAAACAAAGGGTCATGTGGCGCGTCAGTGGTCTGTTTGGCACTCATTTTTAGTACTTATTACATCTCCTGGAACCAATTAATGACAAGTAAAAGGCTACCACTGTAGCAAAAAAGTCTTCAATAATGTGTAATTGTGAGGGGGAAAAAAGACTATGAACAGGATGGAAACAGGTACATTAACAGGCCTGTCACTATATTGAAAGGCACCCTAGCAGACATAATTTTCCTTTGCAGCTAATTTGCTAAACTTTTTCCTTTTTCACCCTCTCAGAAGGATTAGAAACACATAGTTAATCAGCACATCTTGCATCAACTAAATTACACCTTCCGTTCAAAATGTAACGGATATTTTTTGAATCCCACAGAAGTAATAAAATTCAATAATTGAGCTGCACTGCTTTAGAGTTTCATGGTTTTGTAGCATCATGCCAGCTACATGTTTACCCTATGTATGCCTAAAAATACTTAGAAACCAGAATTAGAATGGTAATTTAGATAATCTCAAATGTCAGTTTCAAATACTTGCAAGTGCATTTTATACTTTAAGCACTATTTAGGCCATATGGCATCATATACATCCCACAGCGGGAAAAAACAACAACCTTTTTTACCAAAATAGCATGGAATATAACCCAGAATCCTAGTGCTGCAATGTTTCACAAAGTTAGACTCAAAACTCAAATTCCTAATTTAACATCAAAACTAAACAGGAAGGAGGCAATAATTAGAATGATCACCCAGTCCATAGAAAAGTCCTTTAATGCCTTATAGCAGTGATGGCTAACATTTTAGACACGGAGTGCCTGAACGAGTCATGACTAATGAGTCGTGACATCATCACCTGGCGCCACTATACTCTTTCTGAGCATGCGCATGTCCCTGTGACATCATCACAGGGTACCACTACTCCTTTCTGAGTATGCTCAGCTGTGGGGCGATGCCAGGGTAACTTGGCCCGCGTGCCAGCAGAGAGGGCTCTGAGTGCCCACTGTGGCACTTGTGCCATAGGTTTGCCATCACTGCCTTCTAGCTACATATGTCAAGCAGAAAAAGTTACAATAATGCCACAGGGGGAGGAGGAGGAAAAAGATATCCCAAAATAATGGGGCATTGATCTGAAAATGTTATTCCTAGAGAAATGCAGTTTGGTGCAGAAGCCAAGCTACATGTTGCTATTGCTTGAAATAATTAAAACAAAAAACAAAAGGAAAAAGTGATACAAAAAAAAGATGTTAAGTGGTTAATAGTTCAGTCCAATCAATGGAGCCAAAAAAATGAGAGATGGATGGTTTACCTAGTTCACTGTCCAGTTCCTCCGTGTGTACCCCTTCTTCTCCAAAGGAAGAGCAGTGAGATAGAAAAAAAATTAAAAGAAACATTCAGACACCAGCGGCAAGCGAGCAATTTCTTCCAGTATATAGCAGAACCAACACCAAGTTTCATACCAACTTAGCCCAAACCCATGCCACAATGCTTTGGTTACTGGAAAGCATGTAGCTCTTGGCAACCACACTAAAGATAGATTTTGCACTGCAAAAATAAAAGCATGGATCTCTTCTTCATTCCCACAAAGGGTGAAGAAGACAACTTGCAGGGGCCATCAAGAACATTCAGGAATTACAACACTAACTGTACTAATCAAGGGTTTGGGGCATGGAAAATACTTATGTGTTTGAAATTTTCACTCATTTCTGAAAAGGGCAGAACGCTTTAAGTGGTTTTCTCCATGACTGTTTTTTTATTATTATAATTTGTGAAATTATCTAAATCAGAGCTCTTCTGTGTGCAAGGAATCAAAGTCTCAAACCAGATGCAACTCAGCTGTTTCCAAATCTAGTTTGACGAACTATGACTTTCATTCCAGAATATTTTTTTTAAAAAAAAACCTTGACCAATTATAACTTCCTATTAAATAAAACCATTAACGGAAATGATTAATTGTAACTCCTGCGCCAAATATATTGGAATGAGGTGACACATCATATCATTGCATGCTTGCTAGATGGTGTCACGCTAGGACTGTATTTTTAGCCCAAATAAGCAACTTCAAAATGGACTCACTGAATGAATTTCAAAGCAAACGTCTTTTATTCTATTCTAAGAAACACTTTCATGGGAGAGTACTTTCAAAGAACGTATTCTATTTAAAAATGCCACTAAAGCGTAGAATTTTCATCTGTAAATGATGGCATGAATGAGAGTGTATGCTGTTTTTATTAAGAAACAAAACTGTAATCAGCAAATGAGAAAATGATAAAACTTGCAAGCAAATTATAGGACAGGCGTGGATTCATTTGCACACATCAGTCACATCAAGGGGTACCAAACATGAGATTTCTCAGCATCAAAAAACCAAAACAAAGTAATGTTACCAGCTAGATTAATTTATAATTGTAAATAATCTTCTACCAGCCATACTGCAAACAGTATTATTATTTTTTCTAATAAGTGTCAGAAACAAATATAACAAGTATATTTCTGAAGATTGCAACTGTTAGTTCAGGAGCAAAGGTTACTCCATGTTTGTCCTTTGTATAACCTGATCAGGTCCAATACTTACATAATTTGTTTTTCTGTTTGGTCAATAAAAAGTGTCATATCCAGGAATGTTCCCGGGAAGGGAATATGATCAAGTTAGGTCAGATCAAAGAACAGGCTTCTTGCCCAGTTAAACTGGGAATGATGCATAATGCTTCAATGTCATAGAATATTGTAACTGCCAAGATTGTGAACCCAGGAAGGAGGGGCAGAGTAGGGGGTTGGATTATTTATCTGTAAAAATGTATAAATATGCATTTTATGGCCACTATATTTTGCTTTTTGACCCTACGTTGTAGGGCAGAAAGTCGCCTTTGCAAATAAAGCTCTTAAAAAGATTGTTCGCATGTCTTCAGTTATTTCAATCCGGGGTTCTGGAACCTCACATAAATATAACTTTTTCTCTATTTGCTTCAGATAGAGGACACTGTGATTCAGGTTGCAGAATCGGCTTTTAATATAGAAGAACCAGAATCAATACAAAGCAACGTTATTGGAAGAAAGAACAGAAAACATTTATAGAGCCATTTGCAGTTGAAGCAAAATAATGGATCTGCTCAGGGTTGCACAAAGTATAGACTTTCAAATTCAAATATTCCAAGCAACCTCAGCCAGCATGGCTAACAATGAGAAATACTAGGAATTATCATTCAGGAACATCTGGATCGCTCGATACTGATTGTAGAGGACTACATGAACCAACAGGTCTACCTTGATGAGTAAAGCTTCCCCAATTAATGCCCACTTAATTTCTTGAATATTATGTTCTAGTCCTTCAAGCATTTATGGTTTTAATTATGTATTACATTGGCTTATTATTGAAGTTATTATAATTGCTGATTGGGAGCTTCTCAGAATTCAGTGTAAGATGATTGGTTATATATAAATGTTTTAAATAAATAACTAAATGCCATACAGACAGGCAGATTTTTCATGAATTTGAGCCCGATATACAGGTAGTCCTCAACTTACAAATGCAATTGTGTCCAAAATTTCCATTGCTAACCAAGACAGTTATTAAGTGAATTATGCCCAGTTTACAACCTTTCTTGCCACAAATGTTAAGTTAATCCCTGCAGTTATGAAGTTAATAACATGGTTGTTAAGTGAAACTGGCTTCCCCATTGATTTTTTCTGTCGGAAGCTGGTTGGCAACCAACATAAACATACGTCAATTGCCAAGCATCTGAATTTTGATCATGTGACCACAGGGATGCTGTAATGCTCATAAGAGTCACTAAAACGGTAACTAAACGAATGGTTGTAACTTGAGGACTATCTGTATCCGCAGAATATCAGGTCAGGGATGGATATCATAAACTATTATTCTATGTGTTCATACACAGAAGTCATGTCATGTAACCAGCATTTTTTCTTAAATTTGAAAAAAGGCATGATAAAACTTGTTTTAAAAGATAGCAAGAACTAAATCCCCTTAAACTTAAATCAAAATGAAAGCTGGATTTTTCGGAATCCACTTACTTTTTAAGTGGCTGACATGCTTTTAGTGTGATTGTCTGTCAGAAATTTTTTGTCCTCTCCTGCAGCCTTACTCTCAAAGCAAAATATATTTGAAAAACATGCTATGGAAACACCTTCAAAGAAGACATTTATTATTTCTGAGATGATGTTAAACTCTATTGCTTGAATTTCTGCCCGGCCGCAACTATCATTCCTAATTCTATATTCCAAGAAAATCTTTTGAGCCATAGAGAATTCATAATGGTGTTACATGTTCAGGATATTTAGAAATAACAAATATTTATGCGTTTTAAAATATTGTAGAACTATATTTGCATGTTCAAAAAAAAAAATTTCTCTTTTAAAATGCTTTAAATGAAGTTTAGCTTAGCCTTTTATGAAATGTTTTCAAGTGTCATACATTCTGTTTGCCAAAAAATTAATATGCTTTTATACATTTCATTTTTTCCTCCTAACAGATTAAGATAGTTTGGTTTCTTAAACTGCACACTAATTTCCTTCCTTCAGTGTTTCAGAAACGGTCAAAATTAAATCTTTGCCAATATAACATTGAGGAAATATATAGAACTAGAAACACATTTGCCTTCAATAAAGTTAAGAAAGTGTCTTTGGCTCCAAATGAATATGACAATAAAAGACATGATTTCATAACTCTGTCTAGTATTGTTTTACCCATAGTGAATTTGAAAATATACCTGCTATAATTATGAATTCAGTAGTAAAAAAACAAAATCTAAGAGCACCAATGATGATAAAAACTAAAATACTACCTAGCATGGAAATCTAGTTTTCTCCTTTAATCCTAAAATAACTTGGAACATCTTCTTCCTTATTTTCTTGCCAAGACCCAGTAACCATAATTAGACATTCCAACTAATGAGATGAGGTCGATGGCCATTAAATCCACAGTTATTTTGGTACAAGGCCTTATTCATCAAACACTCTCTCTAGAGGTTCATCAGATGCCTGCGTTGTGCTCTTTCAAAAATGATAATCTTGTTTTCCTTAACATTTTTACTAAAGTTAAAATGTGCACTGCTTATTTTGCTATTGCTTTCCGTTTGTTTGTGTACAGCTTGTCCTTGACTTATATGGCTGTAATTGAGTCCAAAATTACAGTCATAAGTGATTGCCATCCTTAAGCAGATCACCACATGACTAGATCAAAATTTTCAGCATTTTTGTAGTGGTTGTTAAGCAAATGCTGTCATAAACCAAATCCATTCCCAATGGGCGGTTTTTTTCTTCTTCTTCCACAAACTAAAAGTAAAAACCTGGAAAAAAAATTCCACTCAGGACTGTGGGCAGCAAACAGCCATAAAGGTACGTCAGTTGCCAAGCACCCTAAATATGATGATGTGACTGCAGGGAAGAAAGTGGCATCATAACTTTGAAATGGAGTTGTAAGCAGCTTTTGGGGGGAGGCCTAGCATAATTTGAATGTTCACTAGGCAACGGGTCATAAGTCAAGGACTATCTCTGCTGATTTTTTATTACTACTATTGCTGCTGCTGTTGGTTTTATCTATCTATTGCTTTCAAAATGGTTTTAGTTTTTATTTTCCTTGTACATTCTACCCCCCACTTCCATGCCATGACAAAAGAATTGTTTTCCTATACAGACAGACTCAGCCAAAGACCTTTGTGTGCAGCTGCTATGAATGCGTGCTTTTCTCACTCCTTTTGTCTCAGCCCACATCTGAGTTTCACCAAACTGGCGGAATATTTCATTGTATAAAAATCAAGGACAGGCAAACAATGAAATATAGAGAGTTTCCCAGACTCATTCTAGGTCTTGGAGTACCATATGATCATACTGCTGAAATCGTGTAGTTAAAAAAAACAAACAGAATTAAAATTCTGGCAGTGAAGAGAACACTAAAAATCTCACCTGTGCTCTTTCTGCTACGTCACTATATCACCAATGGGCCCTTCTAAAACCAGTCATTTTTTAAAAAGGGGTTTTTCACCAGCTTCAAAAGTGTTGCCTATTCAAAATGTGTAGACTGCAGTTCAATCAATCAATCAATCAATCAATCAGAATAGAGCTGGAAGGGACCGTGGAGGTATTCTAGTTCAACCCCTCTGCTCAAGCAGGAGACCCTGTACCATTCCAGATGGTCACCCTACAGGCCACGCTGAGATATTCTGGGAAGTCTCTTGTCCCAATACTTCTTGAGGGCAGCCAATTGGTGAAGATAATAACTAGAGAACAACAAGCAACTCCTAGGTTGCTTGTCGTTGATGCACGATGACTTGCTAACAGATAAAAGTTTGATTGCAGCCACAGAATCAAGCCTGAATTGTACAGCACTGACTTTCAAAACAGGAAAAGGTAGACTTCCCAAATGTTATTGAAGCACTGATTGTCTTACCATCATCTTCACATTCTTCTAGAGGCTTTTGCTGTTTGTTCAGGCACCTCGGGTCTAGCCAAGACGTCGTTTTAGTGTTATGACTACAAATTAAAAAAAGAGAATAATAAGTTTCAAAAAACACATAGTATCAGTCAAAAAATAATAACAACGTGGACATGAATTTTTTGGGGAGAGAACCAACCTAGAACTAAGGAGAAATTTCCTGACAATTAGAATAATTGATTAATGGAACAACTTGCCTCCCAGAAGTTGTGGGTACACCATCACCGGAGGTTTTTAAGAAGAGATTGGGCAACCATTTGTCTGAAATGGTATAGGGTTTCCTGCCTAAGCAGGGGGTTGGACTAGAAGACCTCCAAGGCCCCTTCCAACTCTGTTATTCCATTAATTTGGGCTTTATTGGATTGGACTGTGAGCCATATACAACCCTGGTTCATTATTCCCCATTCCAATCACTGCTGCAGTTTCCTGTTACTTTTAAAGGAGATTTCATTTTAATTCTTGGTGTGTCTACAACCCAGCTGACCCCTATGATTATTCACGGTTCTTCCTTCAAACAAAGAGCCATAATGCACTTGCCTGCATCCACAAATAAACAGAAAAACATAGAAAACTTGTTATTCTACATTGTTGAAACAGAATACCATAGTTCCTTCCAGAAATCTCAAAAGAATGACCTAACTATCAAAGCGATGTAATCCTCCAGTGAAATTACGTGAAGGAGGATATACATGTTCCTTTGAAGACTTACTATTAAATAACAGTTCTGCTTTCAAAGGAGGGTATTCACATCCCGGCTATCCATTACTATCGACGTGAAAGCTGGAGTGGAAGGTCACCATTTCACACACTACATTACCCACCCTTGCAATGCAAAAAGAATCCATCCATTCAATTCTTTTGTGCATTTCTAGGCAATTAATCACCAGTTGGTAAACTAAGCCATAGAAATCCAGCAAGCAAAGCAAATTAACAACAATGGAGGACACTGGGTCTGCCAAGGTATAACACAGTTTATACCACAACATCATAAAGTGAGGCTGTGAAATATTTGAATATATTTTCAAACTGAAGGTGAGTGATATATTTATGGAGGCAGAATTATATGTAAAATTCTGGGCTAAGTGTTTCATAAAGGAAAATTAGGGTTGCTGGTTTTTTAGTTTATCATTCCATAATTTGTTTACTATAGAAAATAGAGATGACTAATTGTGAAGACTCTAAGGCAGTTACTGCTGAATGTTTAATAACTTGCCATACAGTAAAAATTTAGCTTCTAATTTAGCTTCTAATTCAGCAGGCAGCATGTTATGCAATGAAATGTTTTAGCATCATCATTACATGAAGAATTGTCACTACATAAACAAGTCTTATATGCATTTTCTTGAAGCAAAACATTTTTATGAATTAATATGCCACGATTAGTTGCTGAATAAAAAGTCCAAAGCCTGCCATCATTATGCCAGTTCCCTGGAACTGATAAACTGAGAAACACATAATTTGGATGAATCATTCAGTCATGAGACCCAGGTTGCACTTCCAAATATCCAAGGAGCATCATTCTCATCCAAGGAAGAAACAACCTTGCCCCAAGTCATTCTCACAAGCTTGGTTTATCTTGCCTGTAATAGAAAGAACATCATTCCACTTGCTGGTGGTCTCCAAGGTTGACAAGCACCACACTATGGTTCTTATTCAGGGGAGCAAGGGCTATTAGACGAACTAATATATATAGCATATAACAATAGAAGATGCGTCAGCATGGAAGATCAGCCTGGCCCCACCTAAATGCCTGTGTAAACCCCATCATCAGAACAATTGCCAAATTGTTCCTTTTTTACTCTCTTTCCTTATATAATCTTCTCCAACTTCAGAGCTTGAGATGGGGACCTCTTACGAGACTAACATTTTTACAAAGTTAAGCCAGATAAAAGTAAATAGTTTGCGTCTTCAGAATTCCTCTCTGTGTTCAGAAAACCGAGAGAAGTTCATGGGACTGAAAGATTAAAAAAAAAAGAAATGAAAAGAAGCTTTACTCTATAAAGTAGACTTCTCCATTCTCTGTATAAGCCATCTCCCAGTTCTCAGGCAGAGGACCCACGTTTTCCTCTGCACAAGGAGGTAGGTACTGAGGGAGCTTCTCAGATGATTCCGTGGTGGGAACAGTGGTGGTGCTACTATTCAGAGATGGGAGAGCTGCATCTCTTAGACTGTGTATATTGCGCTCGTCTTGTTCACCAGAGTCTGCTGGAAAAGAACACCACACAAAATAAGAAAAAATTAAAGAGATTATTACTTGGAATACTGTATTTGTAAAGGCACATTTTTTTGTTTCCATTCCTATTTCATTTAGACGCTTCACCTACTAACTCAGAGTGTGTCTGATATTGTCATGTAGCAATACAGATTTTTAGACCCTTTCAAGGGGCTCAAGAGAACACTGGACTAAATGAGAGACAGATAAGTTTATTTCCTCTTTTTTAGAAACAAAATATCACCAATGATCTGGTGTGACAAGCGAATAGGCAAGGGCATACAAAAGAGCCATGGTGGTGGCACAGGGGTTAGAATGCAGTATTGTAGGTTAACTCTATCCACAGTCTGAAATTCGATCCTGACCGACTCAAGACTGACTCTGCCGTCCATCCTTCCGAGGTCAGTAAAATGAGGACCCAGATTGTTGGGGGCAGTATGCTGACTTGGCAAACCGGTTAGAGAGGGCTGTAAAGCACTATGAAGCGGTATAACAGTCTAAATGGTATTGCTATTATTTATGGAAAGTAACATACACATGTATTTTAAAAAGATCTTTCCAAAAAGGAAAATGAATCTTAAAATAATAAATACAATTTTAATATAAAAATCCATACTGAAATACCTCTTCCCCTTCAAAAAATATTCTTAAACTTTAAATATATGTTCATGGACTCTGACCTAGTGGAGAATGAATAAGAAAGTGATACATACTTCTAAATGGCTGAAAAAGTAAAAGAATGATTACTGTCAAGGAGAAAACATCTACATTGGGATTCTAAGAAAAGGCATTAGAAAATGTTATACAACTTTGGCTATCATACCTTTAAAAATATTGCATCCTAGAAAAGATATAGAAAATAGAAACTAAAATTATCAAGAGCTTTCCCAAGTATAATATTTCTGATTGGATTTCTGAAATTTAGAAAAAACCCAGAGAAAGTAAAGTATATAAAAGTAAGTACAGATAACCCTTGACTCAGGGTCACAACTGAGCCCAAAATTTCCGTTGCTAAGCAAGGCAGTTGTTCAGTGACCTTTGACCCATTCTATGACCTTTTTTTGCCACAGCTCTTAAATGAATCACTGCAGTTGTTAAGTGAATCTGGCTTCCCCCATTGACTTTGCTTGTCAAAAGCCAGCCAGGAAGGTTACATCTGGTGATCACATGACTCGCAGGCCACACCCAAATTTTGATCACGTGACCACGGGGATGCTGCAATGGTTGTCAGTGTGAAGACCGGTCATAAGTCACTTTTTTCAGCACTGTTGTAACTTCAAATGGTCACTCAAGAAATGATTTTTAAGTCGAGAACTACTTCTATGAGATGGAGAAGTCATAACACTAAAAATCAGGCTTATCCCAAAATGCTGAGAAATGGGATGCTAAGGATGGATACAACTCAGTAATTCATCACATCAGACTGTGGAATTCAGTTCTACTCTCTGACTTGCTGGTTTCCACAAAGCAGCTGTTCCTTAAAAGCATGCCCCGTTTCCCTTGTTATGGAAAAGAAAGACGAGGCAGCAGTTTGGAAACTTGCTGTCTCCAGCTATTGCAACGTCCAGATTTTTTCAACTCCCTTATCAACAGATGTTAAGTCTGAGGTGTTATGTAGCAGATGCTTGTCTGTTTGTGTTCTAAAGTTGTTTTAGTTTGAGAATGAATATTCATTCTCCGCGTTCATGGGTTGGTTTCTGAACCTTTTGTTATCTCGTTAGATAAAACCTTCAGCAGATATTTTAGCGGATGTCAGTGTGGGTATTCTGCTTGGTGTGGTCAGTAGGTCTTGTGGGGGGCGGGTCAGCTCAAGGGAGGGTCTAGTGATGGGTCTTGGAAGGGGTCAGGTGTGGGTCAGGTGAAGGGGCTTGTGACCTTCCCTTTCTTCATTTTCGATTACAAATTCCAATTAGTATCCTCGACATATGATCATAATAGACCTTGATCCTGATGGTTGTAAAACTGGTTATCCACCTAAGCAACCAAATATATGACCTTTTTTTGGTGGCAGTTGTTAAGTGAATGCCATGGTCGTTAAGTGAAACAAAGATTCACTATGGGCCGGGTTGAAGTAAATGCCTGTTTTCAGTGACATTGTTGTGAAATGCGCTCATGTGATCATGGCATGCCACAAATAGATGTACATGCAGGCCAGCTGCTGAGCTCCTGACAGAAGGATCTGTGACAGTGGAGGGAGGAGAGCTAGCTGTGGGAACTTTGGAACTGAGTTGTAAATACTTCGAAGAGGTCTGTTGTAACTTTGAACAGTTGCTAAGTCATCAGTCGTAAGCCCAGGACCTGGTGTCCTCTGTCCATTTTGTGGTCCCAACAGTTCTTGCTTACAGTTCTTGCTTTCCTGCAGATATTTCAATGTATCATTGCTTCCACTTTGACATTCTGTAGTTTATAGCAGGGATCTCCAACCTTTTTGGGTTGGTGGCCTGGACAGTGGGGGGGAGAGGAGCGGGTGCATGTATGCATGCATGTGCCAATTGCGCATGTACGCAAATGGGCCACTGTGTGGCCATCACCAGGTGCCCGGGACAGCAGGCCGTGGTCATTGCTCGGTGCTTGGGGAAGTGGGGTTGCACACACGTATGCTGTGTGCATGTGAGAGGTCACCACTCACGAGGCTCAGTTGCTGCTAGGCCATGGCCTACAGATTGAGGACCCCTGGTTTATAGTCCATCTGTGTGATCTTGCAGCAAGTAGTCAGATGGCTCATAGTTTCTTCACATGCTTTGAACAGCCTGCATTTGCTATCTGTTGCTGTCTTCTCAATTCTGGCTTTGTATGCATTTGTTCTTAAGATTTGGTCTCGTGCAGCCAGAATCAGACCCTCGGTCTCTTTCTTCAACTTTCTTGCTTTTAGCCATTGTCGGGTATTGTTTTTATCTGCTTTGCCTTCTAGTTGTTTTATGCATTGGCCATGTAACACTTTGCCTTGCTGAGTCTCTTTTCTATTCCTCATTTGATTTTTTATTATTTGGCTAGTCTATTACTACTATTATGATAGTACAGTCAGCCAGATGCTTAGAGTGGATTTGGCATTTTTATCCATCTATTGAGTCTTTCCAAGAAGCTGTCTCTTTGAAACAGGATGCAGATATTCCAATTATGCTCCATCAGGTGATTATTATCCTTTTTTAAAAAAGATTATTGTTAGTGGCAACTATCTTTTTCCATCTGTCAACATGGTTGTCTTATATGTCTTATCATCTTATCACGCATTACATTACTCTGATGCCTGTCTAATTGCAGTAATGCAATTATTCTGATTCCCCAGCAATGCCGGCTGGGAGTTGAAGTTTACATCTCTTAAAGCCACCAAGGTTGACAAATTCTAATCTGATGCATTAAGTATACTATTAAGTAAGAAATACACATGATTGTTGCTTAGGAGCCAAATTCCAACCAGTGTAACAGACTTTGGTGACCCCATCTGATAACTTAAATTCAAAAATGAATAGATTTTTTTCCACAGAATTGTTCTAATTGCTCTCCTAAAAGTGGCAATGCACACACCTTAACTTTGAAATTAGAGAAAAGCTTACTGTTAACATGATCCTAGGAATCATTTTAAGAAAAAATATGAGAGAGAGAGAGACAGAAAGGGAGGAAGAGAGAGGGAGAGGGGGAGAGGGAGAGGGAGAGGGGGGGGAGAGAGAGAGAGAGAGAGAGAGAGATTATTTACCTGTAAAGCTACTGTTCATTTCAGGGGTGTCATCCTCTTCATTCTCTGCATGTACTAAACCAGCATTTTGCATATCATTGTAGGACTTGGTTCGTTTGGGAGTCGTCTGCTTCGAACTTGAGGGGAGATTTTGCAAAGCATCAGCATTATTCACTCTCCCACTGAGGGATTGGCTGGGAGGTTTGGGTGTTCCATAATAGTTACCTAGGAAATAGAAACACATCTTATTCATTTATTTGATTCAATTTAGGCACCACCCAATTCCAGCTGGAGGAGGCTCACAATATAAGTTTGAAAAGAAAAGAAAAGAATCCTGCCACTCTATGTAGCATAATAAAAAAGTACTCAAAAAAAAAGCACAACTAACATCTCAAACCAAGGCCTTGAAGAACAACAAGCTTATTAGGGAAAGAGTCAGTATGAATCTCAGAGAGGATCTCATTCTAAATTTGCAAGTTGTTCCTGTGGTTTTTTTAAAAAAAAGATGTTATTTCATTCAAAGTTTTTCTTTTCTTGCCTGCAATAATAGGCATTTCCCTCTTATTATTTACTTAGCATATGATATACAATGTCAGGAAAATCTACAAATGCTAGAGACAATGTAGCCCTGACAGTCTAAATTTTTTTTCATACAGGTATGAATAAGTTGTGCTCCCTGAATTCCAATCAACTGGAAACCTTAAACAGAGTTCTGCTGTTTTATTTTCCAGCAACTTCATCATTTTTATTTTAAAAAGAGAAACAAAAGGCTGCATTTTTTTAGGGGCACCAAGTGTATGAAGTCTAAAAAGAAATAAAAAGCAACTGCAACTAGTGGAAGAAAAAAAGAGAACAAATAATTACATTTGAATTTCATCTCTGAAGAAATGCACACTAAATTAATGCTCAAACATATTTACAGTGAACTAACAAAAAAATTCCATCATCACTTGGAAAAATAAGGGAAGGCTGAGATCATGTTCTTTAATACATATCCTCAGCAGATGGCAGCTTCATTTTTTAGATAGCAACATTTTTTAAAAAAACTGCAATGTAACAGTATAGAATATCAAACCATGTCACCTGCTTGAGAAGGATAAGCTTTCAATTGTTGGAAGTCAAAAAAGAGAAACAAAATACAGGTCATATACCTCTAATTTCAACAACAACATAAAATTACTCCTAAACAAATGCTTGTCAAATGTGGAAGCTGTTCTCCTCAAAACGGATGCCCAGGAAAAGCTCTTCCAACTACATTAGAGTCATTTTATCTCCAGTCTCTGCAGCATATGCTTGGAGATTTTCAGGATGGCACCAGGAAAATGCTACATATTTATCCCACTGCAGTAGCTGAGCTTTGTGCCTGCCAGGAACTGTTAAAATCCATGGGCTTGGCATAACTCCGATTCTGGGGGAGAGCCCTCAGGGTGTAGATTTTTAAAAATACTTTTTTTTAGATGTGTTAAGTCTATCTGACAGTTTTGTTTCCTGCTCAAAATATTCAGAAAATGACTGCCAAAAGAAAAAAAATATGTGTGGGGAGTAGCATTTGAAATCTCATGAAGCTCATGGGCTGCCACTCTAGTTTGAAATAACTGCAGACTCTCAATTAAATGCTTCCCTGGATTTAGTAAAACGAGTAAGGTAAGTTGATTAATTTTTCCTAAACAGGAACACTGAATTTCCTAGGCATTTTTAACAAAGGAATAACAAATGCCATGTGTGCGAATAGCGGGGTACCAAGTTACTCTGCAAATGTCACTTATGACACCCTCACTTAAATTTTAAAACTTTTTTAAGGGGCAGGTTTTTTTCCCTTGTAGTTCCAATTCTGGTGAGATTTTTGGTATCATTGTGTGAGGTCTTGCAGATGTTGCGGTGAGAATACTGAAAACTTGGGAAATGGAGATTGATGCAGGTGGGTGAGAAATACCAAACCAACATTCAAGTGTATGAAATGATGTTCAGTGCATAACGAATAGGCTAGGTTCTTTATAGAACAAAATCAATCCAGGAATGATCTTGTTTTAGCCAAGAGACAAGTCTTATCTCTGCCATCTAGCCCAACATCAATTTATTAGGTTAAGAAAATGTCAAAGCATATATCAAAGTACAACATTAAAATGAACCATAGTAGAATTATACAAATACTTCTAGAAAGTAGACTAGATCATTAACAGGATGCTACTTTCCAAACATCTCTGAATCAGTGAGAAGGGAAAGCCCATTTTAAGTCTTCAAGAGAGTGAATTTTCTCTCACCCACACCCTAATCTACACCTAGTAAAATTCCCTTCTGGTGGAGACTGAAGCTGGAGAAAATGGCTTGATAGAGTGATTCCTTTTCAAAGGCCTTGCATAAATCAGTTCTAATGAACACAAAGGCTTCGGCTTCAGTGCAGATGCAGCACCTTTAGATCCATTCTTCATTTTGGATTTGAAACGCACATGTATACATTATTGATACAGAGGAAATGGCTTCTTCCAGTAAAAGCATTAATGGGAATAATGAGTGCTCTTACAGCACATCCTGTCTCTCTTATTTGTATGCTCTATATAATGCCAGGGTAGTTAAGAGACAGCAGGATGATGAATGGGGAAGAAGATTGAAAAGGATTGGGTGGGGGAGAAAGAAATGGGAAAAGAAAGCACTTCTTTAGCCCATTTTCCTGTAGCAGTTTTGTTGAAATAGTCAACCAAGTGTCCACAAGCAACACTCTTTCTGCTGACAACTTCCATATGCTATAATCCCCTCAGGTATTAAAAATAACCAATTTCTTTAATTGCAAAAAAATAGAAACTGGGTGTTTGTTTCTTTGTTAATTGGCTGCCTATCTTACCACAGAGTTACTCTGGGCCGCTTACAATATTAATATTCAAATATATGGGAATGTTCCATTTAAGCATTTTAGAAAAGAATTTGATAGCTAAGTGTTTTGGGGAAGAACAGTCCACTTTTCCACAAAAAAGTCACATGCCAATTGAGGTGGATAAAGAAAAACCCAGGATGAGGTAGAAGGTACAGACGCTGAGGAAGTTTCCTCTTCAGCTTCCTTTCTGAAAAAAAGTCATATTTGTATAATTGCATATGGCCAAATGGAGATCATTTGGTATGTACACTCATGATATCTTCTCATAGTTTTGAACGTACCTATCAGCCAAAAGGATTGCCTATCCTTAACAGTCACCTACTTAGCACATTCGACACCAGAGTGGTCACCTGAATAGCACCACAATGCCCTGGAACCATGGCTCACTCCCTCTCCATCACTGTGCTGCCTAGCAAATAGCTGATTAGCTGACTGACTCAACTCCACATGTGACATCCACCCACCAGTTAGCCTCCTTGTCTTCAGTAGCATGTCCCTATTATCTGCTTCTACCATCCTGCCCTTGGACCGCTACTCCCCTTAAAAATTGTTTTACAAAAGTCTCCAGTTTTGTAGATGAAACAATAGTTGATAATCTTGTTATGGTGACGTTCTATGAACCGGATCCTTCATGTTCTGCTCCAGTTCATCTCCCACTCAGTTTAACAAGGCTGCAGAACAACTCCTGCTAGTTTAGTATTCAAAACAGAGTGTCATCACTCTTAGGTTCAAAGTCATCATTGTTCTAAGGCAGTGATGGCTAACCTTTTAAGGCACCGAGTGCCTGGACCAGTCACAGCTAATGAGTCATGGTTCGTGATGTCATCGCCTGGCGCCACTATGCTCTTTATGAGTATGTGCAGGGCCCTATGGCATCATCGCCTGGCGCCACTACGCTTTTTCTGAGCATGCTAAACTCTGAGGCGATGCTGGGGTGACTTGGCTCACGTGCCAACAGAGGGGGCTCTTTGTGTCCACTCTGGCACATGTGCCTTAGGTTCACCATCACTGTTCTAAGGTATCTACCTTCTTGAGCCTGGGTTGGGTGGGGAAGATTGTGACCTGTGGCAGGCTTCAGATTTCCTTTCTTTGCCTTGGACTGGAAGCCTTTGATAACTAGGACATAAAATCATTCCAAGCACAATTATGTTTCATGGTAAAATATCAACAGCAGATGGAGTTTGGGCTGTCACTTATAATTCATAGTCCCCAGACTAGGACTACCTCCTTTACCATGACATTTATATCCTGCCTGTCTTAGGGGGATGCAAGGCAATATAAGTGGATTCTGTAAGATAAGTTAACCTGAGAAGTTGTTAATGGCTTAATATCACATTGTGTATGGGCATTTGAAGCCGGGGGTCTTCCTAATTGCAGTCCAATAATTTAGTTAGTATCTTAAACTACCCTAATAAACACAGACACACACACTACATCTAATTCAATACAGAAGACAAGTAAAAACATATTAGGCCAGATGTGACATGGTTTGCCACAAATGCTTTAATATGTGACAAGTTAAAATGCTTGTGACATGATGATTGTATTTCACAACATGATGAATATACTTTATGATTATGAATGCACCTAACGTGTACATGATGATGAACGTGCTTTATGATAATGAATGTATCATAGACTTGTAACCATTGTTTGTCAATTGCAGCCTGTATGTAAGTATTGATCATTTACATGGAGAAAAATTCCTTGGGTGTCCAATAAATAAATTCTATTCTATTCTAAATTCTATTCTACATTAGGATATTATGCACAGCATCTCAAACTTTTAACTTTATACACAATTTCTCAAGAATTACCTTTCATTATACAGAAATGATTTTTTAAAAATAATCTACTTTCTACCTGTACCTCTTTTCTAAGAATTACAGTAAAATCACACTGTCCTTTTGAAAATGTCATTTGCACCTGGTTTAGTCACTGATTGTAATTAAAGGTTACATTTGGTTTTCCCCACAGTGCGGAGAAACAAATGCCAAGGCAGTTTTGAAACATTTTACATGGGATACATATGTTTTAGACAACAAGTAGAAACAAATAATTCGCTGATAACCTTTACAAAGGATTCCTGTAATTCTGATTCCCCCCCCAAAAAAAAATTAACCAATAGAGTAAAGTATCCTAGTTTGTTTCTAAAAAGGTAACGCTGGAAGTCTTCATCTGTATATCCATGAGAGAGATTATAAAACTGGGTGGGTCAGTTTAATCATAACTGTGAAATATTGCCTGTCACTATTGAAACATGGGCATTCTTGTAACCGCAGCAGCTTGCTATCCTAATATTTGGAAGTGTTTATACCGATCTGATCCAGTGGTCTTGTGTGTATGTTGATTTTTAATTTTTTTTTTAAAAAAAACTATCCTGATTTCCAGAGCTCTTCAACTGCACCCCATTTGTTCTTTTACCTCCTAATGATGCAAATTACTTCAGTCATCAACTCAAGAAACACAAGTCCTACCCTATGATTTAGCACAATACGCCCACTGCAAGTAATGAGAGCAGTCAAAGCAAAGCTTATGTAGAAAAAAAATCAACCTCTAGTCTGCAGGCCATTCATGGAAAGCGAAAGGAGGAAATGAGGGGGTGGTGGAAAAGAGAAGGAACCCTGAAGGAAACGCGTCACAATTTTACAAACTATTTGGGATGCCACAAGAAAAGGGGGGGGGGAATAGATCGACATGTAAATCTAATCAAAGATTGTCTAATCATCATAAGCATCTCCTAAGTCAGGACCATGTTTGCATAACCTTTTACATTCTGCAGTGAATTTATGCAGCCACCGTAATTTAGAGATAAAAAAAAATACGATGTTCAAAATACATTTAATTGACAATGTGGTGGTTCCCACAATGTGCCAGGAAGCAACTTCCTTGCCTCATCCATTCAAAAAGTTATTTCACAGCAATAGATATTTTTTAATTCAAAGAGAGAAAGATGACATCCACCCTATAAATTAAG
>JANHFO010003297.1:32030-43036 GCA_032468095.1 Pareas carinatus
GAAGAGAAGAGAAGAGAAGAGAAGAGAAGAGAAGAGAAGAGAAGAGAAGAGAAGAGAAGAGAAGAGAAGAGAAAATAAATAAATTTTCCCTCTAGAGATTATTTCGCATAAAGTACTTTCTATTTGATTGGTCACTGATGAACAACATTACTGGTTCTTTGACTGGAATCATTCTATAATGTGAGCTGATTTCCATAATATAATTACATTCTTAATGATGACATTCTCCAAGGAACATTGTTTTGTTTTGCATCTTCTGTTTTTGCGATAGTCCAACTCTTTTTTCTATCTAAGTACCAAGTACTATACATGTTAAATAGAAATATTTCCCAGTTTACTTATACTTTTACATTCCTTTCAAATACCTAGCCTACTTAGACAGGGAAATATGAATTAATTTCACAAAGCTTTCCTGAATAGGATAGTACTTGCATAAAATAAGAGCGGGATGGAATGGGGAGAACTATTTCTCATAATCCTGATAAAAAAATCAAATAAAAATTGAACATTAAGCACTTTGAGTGATGCATATTTAACTTTCTCCGCATAGAGGTACTTTATTTTGAGTATCTCTTCAAAACACAGTTCCCGTATCCTTGGAGACCCACGGAGGAGAAAATAAATCTATATCTCGTTTATATTAAGGAAAAGATATATCCTATGACTGTAATGCTTTGAATTCTATACAAATGCAGTTTTGGTAATATGCCTTTCATTCCAAGTGCTCATAACATAAATGAACACATCTGACCAAGTCAAATAGACTGATTTGGGCTCTTCCCAAACGCCACTGACTGAGCTAGAAGTCCATTGATTAACCTGCTTTCAATTCTATTTGTGCTCCAGGCATGTCTTTTTGCAAAGAAAATCCTCAAGAAACAGGCGACTTACTACAAGGTCATGGTGTAACTTTAAGATACAGGACCAGTGACACTTGTGTCACTTCTCATTCCAAGGAAGTAACCAAGCTACAAACATCCATGTTTTTGCATGGTTTTGTAAAGCGATGATCACTCCTGGCTTTTGTGGCGTTAAAGCAAATGTTCCCAACTGCAATTCAGAAACAAACTAAAGGAAACAAGGGGTAAAGGAATCCCCGCCTTCTCTTTTCTTGCCGCAAAATGAGAGACTGCTGGCTGGACACATGCCTGACAGATGGCATTTGAAAAGGATTTTATGAACCATCTGGGGTGTTTACAATGAGTCTCAAACACCGTTACCACCAACCTAGGAACATTTCCCTCCTTGGATGTGATTTAAGCAGAGAAATACAAAAACAGGAAAATCGAATGCAGTACGTTTTTCTAGGACTGTTACATTAAGTGCCAAATTCTATGTTGAATTCCTGAGCTGAACATGCAGCAAATGTGTTACTATCATGTCAGTAACAACCTCTGAAAAGCAACTGATTTTTTGGAACGACACTCAGAAAATGTTCATGAAATAGAGATTCACACATAGGTTTTCTTTTCAACATGCACAAAATATCACCCAAATGCAAAAGGATTAGTTTCCTAAGAGGAGAGCTATGTTTGTCTATATTAGTCAAAAATACCAGGAAAAATCTGGTAGCATATTTGCAGACAGACCAATTTTATTAAAAAGCATATGTTTTTATGGAGTACAACTCATTTAATCATATGTTAGCATTAGAAATCACAGCAATACATAAAAAAACTTAGATATTTTTTGGGAGGGAAATAAAACGGCCAAGACACAGTCATAAGAAATTACTGAATTCTGAAAAAAATTCATGAAAGCACGTTCCGATGTAAAAATGCTCCTATGCAAATGTAATTTTACTGAAAAAAACTTACCAAGTGTCTGTCAATATTGATAAACATAAAGAACTTCTTAACATTCATGTCCGTTGTACTAAATTTTTTTTTTTACTGTTCTGTTTCTTCTGTTACTATTGCAAGTATGTTAGATGTCAAGAATGCTATTTACTTGGCAGAGAAATTGAAATTGGTTTTATTTATGTGACTTAAATATTACTAGTGTCACATGATGCAATGATTAGTTTGAATCTCTCAGTTGTAAACTCTTTTAAAGAATCTTAAATTACCGTATATCTTAAATCAGAAAGTTAGTATGAAAAATCATGATTCTTTTTAACTTTTCCTCCCCTTCTCCCAGAGGTTTTTTGTTATGCAAGATTTCCTCTTATACTGCTTAATAAATGTTGACACTCAGCAGCTAAATTAATTCCAAACTTGCTTACCATAATCTTAGAATGACACTTCAAGAAACCTGCATTCGGTAACCCCGATTGCTTTTCCATTAGATTGGAATAATTAAAACACATGCTGTAACCAGTCTTAAAATCAATCACATGGCTTGGGAAAACAATTACAAATTCAAAAGAATCCACTTTACATTATTACTTTGTTCCCCTATATTAATCCCATTCTTTGATTTGAACCTAGCAAGAAATCCTAGCGTAATACAAATCAGAATACTAATATAATGCTTGATTGGTGGAATATTTGGTCTAGATACTTAAGGCTGTTTTCTAAAAGATGCATGCTGGCTAAGGAATTCTGGGAGTTGAAGTGCACCTGTCTTAAAGTTGTCAAGGTTGGGAAACCCTGAATTAAACTGATTTAATGCTAAACATTCCTATGGAGAGGAATTTTTTCAATTAACAATCAACGACTAGTTAGAGTTAGGTAGTCAAGGGAGTTTGGATTTAGTTTGCTTGTGGCTACATAATGATTCTAGGCTGATTCTCTTTTTCATTTCCTCTCCCAGATTCTGCCATTCCTTCTCCTACAGTTTCTTGGGTTCCCAATAACTATTGAAACTCAGTCCATACTTTCTTAAATATGGTAATACCAAATTTACATTATACCATCTAGAGACGATCTTGCCAATTGACCCTTGCCTGCAATATCATGAAAGCAGCTTTGCTTTGATACCCTCTGATGAAATCCCATGTGCATATGCACTTAGCTCAGATCAAGAAAGTACAGAAAGATATGAGAGGTTTTTTTTTTAAAAAAAATGATGCCACTTTCTTTTGAAGAGGGCCATATTCAATGGCATTTGCCCTCAACCTTGTGCTTTCCAAAACATTAAACTTTCACTCCATTAACCCCAGGAGCTACGGGCATTGACTTGGCAGGTTTAGAGAAGTACTCAAAGAAAGACAGAAAGCATCACATTGCTGATGGCTTCTGTATATTCCCTAAATATGATTAGTTGATTACTTATATGTAATAAAGTCAGTGTCGACTATTAGCCAGCATGTAGACAGAGTTTCTCTAGAATGCTCTCTCCTCAACCTGATCTTTCAGCTCTTCCAACAATGCACCCATCTATCTACCTTGTTGTTGGCCATCTTAATTTTTAATTCATCCACCTTTCCCAGCATTATGTATTTCTCAAGGAAGCTGCAATAGGTCTTCACACAACACACCCAAAATATGAAAGCTTGAGCTTCAGTCATTTCTACCTGAAGTGAAAACTCTAAACTGATTTGTTGTAGTATTTGTTTTCTTGCTACCCATAGTCTTCTCCAAATGAGAACATCTGACACGGATCCCCTTTTCCATTCTGAACTTTTGAACTACATAGTGAAGTCGTATACTTGCCAACTTTAATATCTTTAATATCTTCAGCAACTAAGGGAGCCTAGGTTACTTAAAGGTCATCTTCTGCTGATGACATAATCTGATAAATGCAGAGGTCTGCTTCTTCTGCATCTGTCACCCTAAATCATAGTGGACGGCCAGAGCTCTGCAGATCTGCTGAAGGCAACAAGAGAACGGCACAGACAAGAGGCAACCTGTCTCAGCTCCAGAAGGAGCAACCTGGTTATTGGCTAGGCAAAAACATAAGCATAGATGACATACAATTAACTATTTCTCAGTCAATTGTGATTTTAAAAAAAGCTGGAAAAAATGCATCCAGTGACAATCTTGCCAGACAGGTCTTTCAACATCTAGGTTTTCTACTTCCGATGCACTGCGCCAAGGTATTTTACCTGGCTGAATGATTTGAGAGCGAAGTGCAAAACTGAACCAGAACAGCAACTAAAATGGTAAGGTGCTTCAAGAAAGATGTTGCTTAGCTAGAAAGCAGATGGAAAATAAACTTGCAGGAATACATATTATTTTATCCTTGACCCCTAGATGGCAATTCCTATTCAGGCCATCTGCAAAGCTTCATTTGCATTTGCAAACCAGAACAACCAGACAGAAGGACAGTTTCTTCCCTCATGTCATCAACCTACTAAACAGCTGATTCATAGGGCAGTGTTAGTGCGAAGGGTGTCCTTTGTGACAGGATGAAATGGTTTTTGTCCGCACTTTACAGCAAGACATGATGAATATTATGTACTTTAAGACTATGAATCTATCTTATGCTTATATACTTAATTGATTATGCCAATATATGCCTAAATATAGAAATGATCATGATTATGCTTATAAATTCAAACTGACTATGGATGTATCTTGATTGCATTCTTGTTGTGTATGTATGAAGTTTTGAGTACTATCACTTAGGACAAATTCCTTATGTGTCCTGACACACATGGCGAAATTAAATTCTGATTCTGAGTCTGATTTCTTAACAGAAGGTACATTCAATGAAACCTGCCATACCGAGCAAGACAATATTGAAAATTGCCCCCTTGGCATCCACAGGAGAGGTGGGTAGAGGGGAAAGGAGGGACAAAGTAGGCACTGTGATGTCATGATGTAAACATACCCTCTTACATGCTTGAGCATAATGTCATAACATGAGCACAAAGGCTGGAACCTGTGACATCATAATCCCTATTTTGCCATCAATTTGCCATCACTGTAGCTAGCTGCGGACTCCAGTGCTTGAGATACTCACAGAATGAAGTGGAACAATGGATAGGTTTGTGTGCATGTACCCATGTGTACGTGTGTGTGTGTGCTCACACATTATTTACATTCTCTTTCCTTTCCCAGGATGTCCATATACATATGAATGACCGTCTTTGTATTTTAAACACTTATTTCATTTATTTGCTGTCTTAATGCAGCAAACAGGAAACGTTACTGGAGCAGGTTTACAACCGCAGAAGTTTTAGGAAAGGCCAATGGCTCCAAATTCTCAGTCACTTCCTCCCTTTTCCTTAAACACGTCTTCGCTGCAGGTGGGAAGGGGGTGTCTGTAGCTGCCCGCTTCTGTCTTCAGCGTAGTGTGCAAACGAAGGGAGGGACAGCTGCTATCTGGGGACAAAAGACTTTTGTTCCTTCTTGACTCCTGGCTGGGGTTGCTAGTGGGGGGAAAAGGGGGGGCAACAGCTGTTGCTCTAAGCAATGTGCATTTTGCCATCTGAAGGGAATATGCACCATATTCCTTTGCTGAGGTTCAGTTCCCTGGAAGTGGAGAGCATCGATTGCAGAGATGGATTTTAAAGACCAATTTCATCAAAGGATTGCTATTGCAGAATACAGCACTCACCACAAGTACAGGTGAGAATATTTATCACTTTGGGAATAAAATCAATTAAGCTCAGGTTGCTTCAGATAATCTTGCTTTTCTTGGAGCTGAACCAGAACTCCATTTTGGGTAAAAAGCCAAATCTCCTGCTGTCAGCCTTTTGAGATAAGCCAAGTTAGGAAACAGACACCACAAGGGTTACAAGCAATCATCGATTTACAACCATTCATTTAGTGACCGTTTGACGTTACAATGGCACTGAAAAAACCAACTGATGATTGATTCCTATACTTACAACCATCACATAATGAAAGTTTGGGCTGGACATGGATTTAGACTGACTGCAGTGTCCCAGGATGTGATTGCTGCCTTATTTGCCTGAAAATAAAACCTAGCCAGAAAATAAACCCTAGCAAGATTTTTCAGGATGCTCATAATATAAGCCCTATCTCCAAAATAAGCCCCAGTTAAGATCATCAACCAGATGGATGCATTTAGTACCATATTTCCCCGGAAGTAAGACCCAACTGCAAAAAAAGCCCTAATTTTTGGAGCAAAAATTAATATAAGACCTGATCTTATTTTGGGGGAAACACAGTATTTGCGCTCTTCCCAACCAGCATACAACAGGCAAAGACAACGGAGGAAGCCAAATTTGCTTAATGACCTTGTGCTGGACTTAAAAGACCACAGTGATTCACTTGATGACCAGGCCAAAAAAGTCACTCAAATCAGGTGTGACTCACTGAACAATTACCTTGCTTAGCAATGGAAGTTCTGGTCCTACTTGAGGTTATATGTTGAAGACTACCTGTTGCAGGAAGGACACTTTATATTCTGCTGGAATAAAAAGCAGAATCTTGAAAAAGGCCTGCTAGAATTTCTCTTGGTTCCTCTTGTACCAAAAAGAATCGGGGCAGATTATTCTGAATCTCTTTCTCATGTTCCCCCCTTTTCCAAGGCCAAGTTGTGGAAGTTGATGAATTGCCACGAGTGGCCCAAAGAGCCATGGAAAGATACATCCTCGGCATTACAAGACATGATAGAATGACCTGCACATGGATTAGAGGCAAGTAAACGATAAAAGTCTGACATGCCTATTGTTATGACAAGAAGCTAACAACTTATTTCAGTATCCACTAGAGCAGGGTTCCCAATCTTGACAACTTTAAGGCGGGTGGATTTCAACTCCCAGAATTCCCCAGCCAGCACTAGAGTTAGGTCCCATGAACAGTCATTTTTCATTTAGTTTCTCAGATATTAGCAAACCTTCTACTAATTTTCCTAGCCTAGAAGCTATAAACATTTCAAAGCTATAGACAATAGACCCTTTTAAAAAAAAGTCATTACATTCTGATTTGAGGCTAAAGCATAATAAATTTAATCATGGTTAAGTGGATAAAGTACAAGTCAGGTACATATGACATGCTAAGCCATAAACCATGGTTTCCGAGTCATGATTGCACTTCTGGTGCTTGGCAACTGGGCCACATTTATGGCTATTTGCAGCATCCCATGGTCACATGACTGTGCTTTACGATGGTTTTGCTGAAAACCGGTATGTACTTTCAGTTTTTGGGAAAACCACACTCACAGCGAACCACTGGTTTTCTTAGAAGCCATGTTGTTTGCTTAAAGTAGGTCATAAATGCAGGTCAGTCATGTGGATGAGCCAATTTGCGATCATCACAATTTCTGACCGTAACGGGCAGGTTCTATTACAGTTGTAATTTAAGGGCTACTTGTACTCAATGCTGAGGCCCCCTAGAGATGAAGAGAGGAACTTTTTTTCTTATTCGGCAGTTGGAGCTGGATTAGAGGATGCCCACTACTCCTTTGCACTACCTGGAACAAATGCTGGTGACAAGTGTCTTTCCAGTTCTTGGGTATAAGAATTAGAGATGAAACTGGGGAAGAAAACAGATTTCTAGAAGTATCATGCAGAAAGAAAAGGAGGGGAAGAAGCTCTGGATACCACGACATCCAGTGGAAGAAGGAGCAAAAGCAATAGTACTTAGGCTTACACACTGCTTCGTAATGTTTTACAGCCCTCTGTAAGCCGCTTACAGAATCAGCATATTTGACCCAACAATCTGGGTCCTCATTTTACTGACGTTGGAAGAATGGAAGATTGAGTCAACCTTGAACCAGCTAGGATCAAACTCCTGACCATTCAAAGTTATGACAGACCCCGCCCCACCAAAATCCAGATGGCCATTTTCCCTCTCCCTCCCACAGTCACCTGATTGCATTTTCGCCATTGCATTTACGTCCATTTGAAGGATCTCGCAATTTACGTTTTTTCCTGGACACTGAAGTTTTTTTCCGGTTCCTGGCAAAATAGTCTACTACGGACTATGGGTTCACTTAATGACCATGGTGTTTGCTTAATGACTGTGGAATCGCTTACTGATTGCCATAAAAATCTCATAAAATTGGGTCGGTCGCATGAAGAACCGCTTAATGACTGAGAGGATTTAGGAGTGTAATTCCAGGCTCAATTATGGTTGTACTCTAAGTCAAGGAGTATCTGTATTTAATTGTTTCTATCGGATCTCAAATCTTGGGTCTAGCATTGTGCCAAATTTAATTCTAAGCCTTCTGACAAGGAAAAGCAAACACTTAGAAAAGATCTATCAAACCTGACTATGAAAACAAGATATCCGACCTAAAGGTGAAAAAACACCTACATTCAGTCTTATAAGATACCAAGGTTTAATTAATGGTGACCGTATACTCTTGCTATTCTTTATCTTTCCAGAAAAATCTTCTGAATGCCTTCATCAAGTAATTGCTATAGTACTACACAATAATTTGCAAATAACATTAGACTAGCAATTCCATTTTAGCATCAGAGAAGGAACAGAGCAAAATATCTTACTACGCAAAAGTCAGGGAAATATCATGATAAAAGAGAGCTTTTTCTTGATCTTCCTTTATTAAAATTATAGGAATGTAAGATGATAACTACCCATATAAATCCAAAAGAAATACACAAAAATCCCCTGTAAGAATTTTACTTGGTCTCATTAGGTTGTGGAAAACAGATATAAAAATATTTCCCCTTTTATTCATCTTCTCAAAAACCTTGTGCTTCTTGATGCTGAGCTGTCTGACTATGATTTAAATATCCCTGTTGTATGTCGATGATTCTCATGTTGCAAAGTTACACAAGAACTAACAATATTCATCAACTTTTCTTTATTCTTTTGCGGAATGGAGTCACTTAACTGCTGGGGGAAAAAAAAGTAAGTTCTCCCTTGGCGCAGTAAGCAATTCAGCAGATTTTTCCATCAGCAGATTTTTCCATCAGCAATATAGAATTGTTTTTAGAGTTGGAACGGTCATATCAGTTTATTCACTTTTAAGCAAGCATTTCAAATGTACACTTAAACATTACCTTCTTTTCTCATTCTGGTGCTTTTCCTTCTATTATTTCCATCGTGCTTTTATAACCAGCACAGGATAATCAGATCAGATTCCAAATGGTCACTTGGAGCAACACATCAGTAACAGCGCCTGTAGTGTGCAGATTAAGAAGTGTACCACCCAGAGATGTTTACAAGAAAGGAAGAAATGATGAAAGTAATATAACATTATCATGAAGCAAGCTCCACCACTTGGAATCTACATGATAACATTGTAAAAAAAAGGTAAAGATTTTCCCCGCACATGTGTGCTAGTCGTAACTGATTCTAGGATCGGTGCTCATCTCCGTTTCAAAGCCAAAGAGCCAGCACTGTCCAAAGACATCCCCATAGTCATGTGGCTGGCATGACTAGATGTCAAAGGCACATGCAGCGCTGTTACCTTCCACCAAAGTGGTCTTTATTTTTCTACTTGCACTTTTACATGCTTTCGAACTGCTAGGTTGGCAGAAGCTGGGATGAGTAACGGGAGTTCACTCAATTACGTGGTACTAGGGATTCGAACTGCTGAACTGCTGACCTTCGGATCGACAAGCTCAGCATCTTTATCCACTGAGCCACCGGCGCCCCCTTACACTTATTTCACACAAAAAAAACTTCAACCTACTATTTCTTTGTAAGAAAGGGAATTAAAATAACTACTCCACTTCACAGTCTGTGGGTTGGGGTCAACACACACAAGCATTCCAGCATATTCACACATTCATCCTCCATTCGAACTGCTTACGTAAACAATTCCAAATACTAATATTTCATTTCCCAGGCAAACCAATCATTAGTATTATTTCAGGGAGCTTTTCACAAGCCAGTGAGCTCCATTTTCCAAATCTTTATTTGAATAAGCTTTTGTGTATTGTTATTAGAGGGTCTCATCCTCTTCCCTAGGTCTTGGAAATGACTACGTGTGCACACAGGAACACCCTTAAACACCATTTCTAGATCTGCTGAACCACCACATCCCCTGAAAACATTGTACACACATACAAAAAGGATGAAGCTTGCATAGGCATGTCTCACTTTGATGAAATCCCTGGATTCTATGGCTGCCTCTGAATTTCCAACAGACTTCTAAAACAGGGGTCCCCAATCCCCAGTGCGTGGACCTGCACCAGTCCACAGCATGTCACCAACCAGTCCACGCTAACAAACTCCATTCGTGGGATGGAGGCAGCATGCGAAACCACACTCCCTTCGGTTCGTGGAAAAGCCTTTTTCCATGGAACCGACACCCGGTGCCTGAAAGGTTGGGGCCACTGTTCTAAAAAGATGTGAAGATATCCCTTTTGTGGGCTGAAGCACTATTACTGATCTGAGAGACAAACTGCTAGATATTTTTGTAATTTTTTAATTGGAAAAGAATAAGCGACTTGCTGGATTGAACCAACACCCCACTTAACCCAGCTAATATGAACCATAAAAACACATAAAGATGATCACAGACCTTTCCTCTACTATTGCTCCCCACAAAGGGCATTAAAGTTGACAGTGAGATGGATCAATAAAATGAAATGAAATAAGTAAAAGCAAATTGCTTATGATACTGGAGGTGGTAAATGGCCACCAAGTCTAATAGCTGTTGACAATATAATATTCAGGAGATTTGCCCAGTCCCTTTTTAAATAATCAATGAAAACATCTCATGTTAGCAGATTTATTTATTAATTTATTTAATGGGCAGAGACCAATTTTAAAACAATTAAAAACAAGTACAAAAATAAACATATGCAGCAGCCAAAACCAAAATAATAGTCATTATAGCTAGGAAATGGCTCTAACACATTCAGGGTACACAGCCACATTTAAAGCTAAGGGTCAGGGTCATCCCAAAGGAAGAATGTTTCAATGGGCAGGGGTTTCACCAGAGAACACCCTGCACCTAGTCCCCACCAGTTGACATTCCTTGTCTGATGGGATTCAAGCATACCCAAACTGTTGGACAGAATAGGGTAGATGGAAACTATTAGGTAAAGACTTAAGTAATCCGTAATCAAATGCCAGCTGATTTCATTCTCAATCCTTATTTATAAAGCTATCCACATTTAATGTTCCTTGTTCAGCAATTAAAACTGCAAACATTTCTTTTTTTTATTGAAAAGTTTTAAACACACATACAGAAATACAAAAAAAGTAATATAATTAAACCCCTTGAACAAT
>JANHFO010003297.1:55577-65629 GCA_032468095.1 Pareas carinatus
GTCCTGATCCCCCCTTTATATTTTCTATATTTTGTATTTTAACTTGGTTTTAAATCTTAAATTTTAAATTGTCATATTAAATTTTTATCCAGTACTAGTTTAATTCTTTTAATTGGGTTTTAATCATTGTATGTTGGTCTTTTTTTTTATCTCTGGCTGTACACCGCCCCGAGTCCCTCGGGAGAGGGGCAGTATATAAATTTAAAAATAAATAAAATAAATAAATAAAAATAAATTTGAAAGTAACCCGTCAGTTTTACAACGATGCTTGGGACAATGGGCGATATAGAATAACACATCTCTAAGATTCCATGTCAAGGAAGACTGCTCAAGATTATTCATGTTGCTATTGATCCACCACTGGTAACTGTTAGCTGAAAATTGGTTTTACCTATGCGGGCTGGAATTTTCATCCATGTCTCCCCGAAAGTAAGACCTAACTGGAAAATAAGCCTGCAGTGGAATGTGGTCCAGGAAACCTGAGTTCAAAACCTTGTTTGAGTGGAGAAATATACCAAAGGCAACTATCAAACATTACAGCAAATGAAGCATTCCCTGCAAGCAAATATGTGGATGTGCAAGGCTGTTCACTGTCACTTTACTATTTGGAAGTAAAGAATAAAGTGTGAAGAGACTTGGAAGCCCTAGCAAAGCAGAGGAGAACAGATAAACAAATAATTAAGATTGAATTTCGAGGAGAGGAATGCAAGATGAAACGCTATGCAGACAACAAAAAGTATTAACAATAATGCAACTAGAAAGTTCCATATGACATTTGATGCAAGTAATCAAAGGCTTTGGCTGCCTTTCTAGATGTAATATTAATGAAAAGAAAGCTAAGATAATAATGAGACATTTAATCTCTGAAGTAGATGACTTTGTGGGAAAGCAAACCGGCAGAGAGAGAGTAAAAGATTCCGTGAAATACCTAGAATTCTAGTTGAAAAGAACGCACTCACAAAATAAATTATAGAAATAAATAAAACAAGATCTTGAAAGGTGTAGGATTCCAAGAGAAACTTTATATTCCAAATGACATCAGTTTTAATGTCGGAAAAATATCTGAAGGACTGGCAAGACCAAAAATATGATATCTTGAAAGAAAAATTGAAACTCTTTACACAATACTAATATGAATTATTAGGATGTATTTACAAATTGCTACTGGGTCATATTCTGCTACTGCAGAGATACAACAAATTAAAAGTTGCATGATAAGATAGATGCAAAACTTCAAACAAGCAATCACAGTAAATCAATGGGAAGGGTTATGGAAAAAAGTCCATTACATTCACTTCAAAATATAATTTAAGGGGAAATTGCTGTACGATATTACAGAAACATTCTTCCAGGAACATGAATGAAAATTATTACAATTTACTATGATACATGTTGACAGCTGCAAGAATAAACTTGGCACAACACTGGAAAAGAAAAACCTTGGTGACAATATCAGATTGCGAGACTAAAATTGGAAAATATGCTGCAGTGGCAAAATTGAATACACACAGATACACATATGCTGTTGTTACCATTTTCTCTCAACTCCTGAGAGTGGCTTGTGTCAACAGGCCACAGCAAAGTGATGGTGTGAATGAGAGCGAACTGCTGCCATGTGTGAATTTCCACCCACCCCTTTCCTGAACTATGCAAGCCTTGAGCTTTTTCCCTTGGCATTTGATCTTTCTCATCAGTGAGGCCCACTTCAGAGGTGTCTTGCTGTGCCCACACAGCTTGACTTACACCTCTGCTTCACAACACAGCTGTCAGGGAAAAGTGGGACAACGTGCTTGGAATGGACACAATGCAAATAATAATAATAATAAAATGAATATAATTCAGATTGCCTGAGATCATCTGAGGAAATTCATCTAAAGCTCCTGTGGTTTCCTCCTGTAGTGACTCAGATTCAAGGTTTCTGTCTTTGTTGTTCCAGGACTCTACAGATAGACCTTGAGTTACGACCACAATAGGGACCGGAATTTTGGTTGCTAAGGGATGTCATTAAATCAATCACCACATAACCAGACCCAATTTTATGGCCACATTTTCTTCAGTTAAGCAAATCAGAGCAATTGTGAAATGAATTGTGCGGTCATTAAACAAGTCCAGCTTGTCCCATTGACTTTGTTTGTTGGAAACTAGCTGGGAAGATCACAAATCATGATCATGTGACCAACAAGATGTTGCAACTATGGTAAATGTGAGTTGGTTGCCAAGTGTCCAAATTGCAATCATATGGTTATGGATGTGTGATGGTCATGACTTCAAGGATGGGTTCTAAGTCACTTTGCTACCATTCTAACTTTGAACAATAATTAAAAGAATATCTTAAATTGAGAACAACCTATAGTGTGTAATCCCTGGTGTGATAAGGAGTTAAATCTCTTTGCTAGTTTCAAGACTGACAAAGCTTCACATTATTATTCTAAGTTATTTTATTTTGTGTTTTTATAATTTTGGACTTTTAATAGCCCTAGTTTTGAGTTATTCCAACCCACTGAGAGACTTTGGTAGTTGGCAATTTAATAAATAAAGTCATAAAATATGTATCAGATAAAAAGTCAAAAGAAAATGTTGCAGAGAGCTGAAGCCAATTGTCGTAGAATTACACATAACAAACCCGATGAAAAATAAATGAGTTTTGTTTTGTTCCATAGGAATACACACTTTTCCATGGTGTGCTTTATTCATGCTATCTTTTATTATTTGTTTCCAACCTTCTGCCAGTGTTAGATGAAAAAAGGTTCTTTTAAATCTTGCCTAAAGTACTTTTACCAATCTATGTCATCCCATTTGCTTTAGAAAAAGCAGCAGGTTCTTGCATCAAAAGATTAAAGCAACAGGTGTAATAAAGGAACTATGCTGGAGAAATTACAAATAGGCAGAATATACAAATATCTTACTTTATTCAGTTTGAAAAGGAGACAGATGTTCTAATTCACTTTAAATACCTGATTTAAGTATAAAGGTACAACAATGTCATTTATAATGCATTTTGAGTCAAATGTTCAACACCTGATGACATACGAGTTTAAGGAAACATTTCTTGTAAACCAGGAAGGTGACTCCAAACACAATTTGCTGCTTTTCAGAAATACACAACTGTTTTAAAGCAATATAACTAGAAAAGCACTAATTTGGTCAATTCAATTGACACAATTCAATGTTTTAAAAGTTTATACTGATGGTTCCAAATATAAATCTGATTCAATTTTCCAACATTTCTACAATTCTGTTTATCCGGTTATATATTTATTATTGATGAGAATAAAAACCCTACCAAGAAAAGAGAGAAGGAACATATAATGGATTCATTCTGTATGCTTCAATCAATTGCATATACATTTGTGCCATTTTGGTTAAGAATAATACCAGTATTTCTCAACTGTGGGTTTCTGGATTATTTTTTTTTCTCAAGAAATTTTGAAAAGAGGTTCCCTGTTTTATATGACAGTGTTCTGTTGCACATATGTTAATGACATCTTTTCTAACAATCACAAGAATCTCACAACTATTTGTTTATGTTTTATTTATTAAATTTGCCGCCCATTTCACCATAAGGCAACTCTCATTCCAGAAACATTGTTTACAGCAGATGTACAAAAAAAAGGTCTGTTGAGGTAGCTTTAGGTATTTCTATCATGGACTTAAATCTGGATTTCAAAATGGGATGTAGTCTCAGATCTCACATCTCTTTGGCCCAAGGTCAAAGATTTAGACCTTTTTTCCCACATTTATATAGGTTTGAAGGAAGTTGAATTGGCTAAATCAGGTTCTTCAGCCTTGTAAATGCTTGGAGTATCCAATTCACTCCTTAAAAACCTAAGACTTCTTCTCAGAAGGAGCCCTAGTTCCAACTGTTTAGGGAGTGTGACCTTGCTGGAATTTGTCCTTCACCAGTGCAAATCCTGTTGAAAGGCATACACCCTGATATAAAATAAGCATAAACCAGAGACTTTAACATTCTCATTCATATACATCATTTTTGGCACATCGTGGACTTTATGAGAAAATTCCCAGCTTCCTACAAGAAATTGTCAGTACAATACTGAAACTCTTATCCCATTCAAACAACCATATTACATTAATTATAAGATGCCACTGATTATAAGATGCATCCTTATTTTTCTGTTAGAAATAAAAAATAAAGAAACCTTTACCCTGGTAAGACGCCATTGAATATAAGACGCACCATGAATACAGAAACACTAAAATACAAAGAAAACATGTGTCTTATAATCAATATTAATTTAATTTAATTTAATAATTTAATTTATATACCACCCTTTTCCATACAATGAACTCAGGGCGGTTCACAGCCAACAATAAAACAGTACAGTACAAAGATAAAATTAAAACAAAATTAAACGCAAATATTATAAACTGGCAATATTAAAATACCGAAATCTTAAAACCAATTTAAAATCTAATTAACTAAAAACGGTGTGTCTTAAGAGCACGGTGGAAAACACGGAGGTCAGAAATCCTACGAATATCTACGGGGAGATATTACAGTATTGTGAAATTGATCTCATTGTGTTGGCTTATTGGCTTAGATATTCAGAGTTGAACATGGAACCTATCAGAATCCAACTTTCTTGGATTCCCATGACATGGAATAATTACAGTTCATCTTGCCATGTTCAAATACTCACAGTTACTCACTGTTCAATTGCCTGAGGTACACCACAAACCCTCTGAAGATGCCAACCACTTCTGCTGACAAGATACCAGGACAAATGAAAACTGGATCATTCAGTTTGAAAGATCCTCACTACTTCATTGATGCCGGTCGTGAAAGTCTATGCCACTACACCAAAACAAGTTTTATCTACCAAAGAACGAGAAACAACTGGGCATCAGTCACTGAGCCCTTATTAACATCATCCAGATTCAAAACAAGACTTCTTCTCAGTTTTTGACTACTTGCAGATATAATGGAGGAAATTAAGAGGCTAGGAATGCAATTTTGTAGTCACTTTTAAGAGAGAATTGATTATGCATAATCTTAAAATCTGGTTTCAATGTGCCAAGTTTTTTTTTCCTTCCTTCCTTCCTTCCTTCCTTCCTTCCTTCCTTCCTTCCTTCCTTCCTTCCTTCCTTCCTTCCTTCCTTCCTATTCATGATGCAGAAATTTGTCAGATGTGGCAGGCGATTACTGGTATTCAAAATTGCTTTCCCTCACCTACAAAATATGTAGGGTATTTGTTCGTAATAAGAAACACTTACCAACTGACTTTTTTCTTTCATTTTGTTTAAAATAATGCAATCAAACTGCTTTTGATATAATTCTTTTGCACGTTCAGCCACTTATTTCATATGTTTAAAGGAAAAAGTTTGGAGATCACTTGTAATCTTTCCAATGGAGTTTTGCTGGAAAGTGACTTTTTAAACAATGTATAGAAGAGAAGAGAGGCCAAGTTCTCAAAGTTTTGGTTAATCATAATCATCTGATTGCACCATGTTAAATTTCTAACAAAGCACTGGGACTCTTGTTCACTCCTGCATAAAAATGCAATTCATATCAAATTATATACATTTGTGGTCATTTCATATTTTTTCTAACAATTGAAAATTCAATCTAACAATTTCCGCATAACTCAATTACAAGTAGTTTTAAATAAGGAGAAAATTGCAGTGATCTGCTATAATAGAATGCTCAGGAGAAGCCAGGGTTTATTTGAGAAACTGAACTATATGAGAATAAGATAATAGGGGATATGTTGGTTCCTTCACAATATGATCTGCTACATATTACACATAATACATGAATTCTCATGAAAAATAGGCAAAATGCAACTCTGGTGGGCAAAATCATTTGCATAAAACTTTGTCTTAATGCCACTGTGTCTTTGGGTGTAAATTTGACAAATATAGATAATATTTTGCTTTGATAGTGCAAAGTTCTATTATACTGAGATCAACAACACAAGGAGCTTTGTCCATTTAGTGCTGCGATTGATATTTGATGAGGTTACTTATGTATTTTATATAACTCTATATTACAGGTAAGTCCTTGACTTAGGACCATGATCGAGCCCAACACTTCTGTTGCTAAGTGAGACATTTGTTAAATGAGTTTTGCCTCAGTTTATGACCTTTCTTGTAAGAGTTGTTAAGGGAATCACTGGAGTTGATAAGTTACTAACCTGTTTGTTAAGTGAATCTAGCTATCCCACTGCCTTTGCGCTTATTAGAAGGTTGCAAAAAGTGATCATGTGACTCTTGGACACTGCAATGGTGAGAACTATGAACCAGTTGCCAAGCATCTGAATTTTGATCACATGATTGTGGGAATTCTGCAAAGGTCATAACTATGAAAATGTCACTATTTCAGTGTTGTTATTTTGAACAGTATTTTGAACTGTTGTAAATTGAAGACTCCCTGTATATTGTCTTAAAAGGCACTTCATTAGTACTCCAAGTAAGGGGGCTCATCTTCTGATAAATTATCTTTTGATAGTTGTAAGGGAAGGTTTTGTTGAAAACATTAAGAAATTTTGCTTAAATCTAAGTAACATTTCAAAAAGACTGTTTGAAAAACACGTTAATAAAGTTTTGAATTCTTCCAAGAAAGCAATATTTGCTAATTCTCTAGTCACACCTTTCTAACTGTGACAGCACTTCTAGACTGTCGTAGTTAAAAGCAAGTTCAATTAAATCTTTTTTATGCAAGCACAATCTACCTGATAAATATAAAAATTGATTTGGTCTTTTTCGTGTATAGATTATTATTAATTGAAAATAAATGTATCTCAAAAAGCAAAAATAAATCAGTAAATTATTCCATATGACTTTAATCAGAACCAGAATTGTTGAGTTTATGTCCAGGCAACAAACTGGGAGACTGTGAGTTCTAGTAGTCCTGCCTTAGGCATGAAGCCAGTTGGGTGATCTTGGGTGCAATCCCTCTCTCTCAGCCCTAGAAAGACAGGAATGGCAAAGTATTTCTGAAAATTTTGCTAAGAAAATTGGAGGACCAATCTAGGCAGTACTCAATGGTGTCTTTAAAGCACATATATGCAAACACCCAAAATGATATTTAGTTGATACGTCCTCATCTTTGTGGCCAAATTATGTTGAAAATCTAAAATGCTCTCCAATTTGGAGCTTTTTTAATCTCATTTCTAACAGAGGAAAGATTTAATAACATGTAGCAATTGCTATCTCCCCCAGACAATTGTGCTTATCCTTTCAAGAACCTCAGATTTAGGAAACTGATCTGTGGTGTTTTATTTATCACTATTATTATTGCAAAAATCTCCCCCACCTCTTGCCCCCAAATATTTTGCCACACATTAGAAAATTGGTTAGATAAAACACAATGAAATTTCACATGATGATGAACTCCAATCTCATACCCAGAAACACAGACCTTGTAAATTAGGCTTAAAATTTCTGTTCAAGACCACTCCCATTTATACAATACTTGAGCCACCAATATACCAAAGGAGTAAGCTGCTCTTTAAATGAATCATGTTTGAGGAAGTTTATTCCAGGCATCCTAGGGATAGTACATTTCAGAATGAAAAAGCAATTATCACTACGTTTTTATTTGTAATGACTGCAGCTCTTCTCTTTCAAAATTCTCTCATAAATTCCATTTACTGCTCTGTTCAGATCTCCCATTGCCAAAAATATGTGCTGTTAATGGAAACCACCAGTTGCCAGTAAGGTTGGCACTGTGGCTCCATTGTGAGTTCAGCTCATCACAATGTTTGTTTGACAGAGTTCTGTGGAGTTATTTATAGGCACTCATTATTTTGGCAGCAGTCAGTCTTGAATCCTATTCATATTCTTGGAAGCAAGATCTTTTCCAAGTGTGAGTCACAGAATTACAGGGTAATCTCTCTGGCTGTTCTAGGGCAAGATTATTATTTTGTCTGAGAAAAATAAAATGGGAAGTTCTGGTACCTCTGAAAAAGCTAGAAGCCAAAAGCACAAATCTACATTGTCTTCTTTCCAATGGAAAAATAATAAAAATTAACAACAATCACTAATAATGAAGATGTGTTAAGCAGTTCAAATGCATGCAAATTTGAGTAGATAAATAGGTACCTTGCTCCCTTGGCCACGAAGTGGGAATGAGCACAGTGTCCTAGAGTCAAACACGACTTACAGGAAAACATCTACCTTTTTGCTAGGCCCACAGCTCTCAAACTTCTTAAAGAGCTCTATGTCATTCACTCCAGAAATGCTGGTTAACTAGTCACTAATAGTTACGAAACCATGTTTGCTATTCTGTAAGGAAACATATATTACATCTGATTTTACAGAATTTACCTCAAACAAAATGGCCATTCTCTCATTTCTTATATTGCTTTTGAGGAATAAAAGTGTCAAAAGTAAGATCTATGAAGCTTTATCCACGGGAGAAATGTACTTGTGTATGTTGGCAAAAACAAACAAACAAACAAACAAAAAACTGAAGTTGAAATTAAAGGAATAAAACATTTGTATCTGAAAACTGAGTAACTCGTTTTTTCCCATCAACCTCAGGGATAATGAGAAATAATGAGCCAGTCAGGATTGAACTGCTGGCAGTGGGCAGAATTAGCCTGCAGTACTGGATTCTAACCATTGTACCACCCCAGATCTATAATGCAGCTGTGATGCTAATATTTGTAGTCTCTTATAATGCTGATTTTATTTAAGTTTAATTTTGCTATTGTTTAAATTCATCATCATAGTTATCATTATCTTCATCAATTTCATCATCCATTTTTTCAAGAAATTTAATGTCAACGTCATACATTCCTCTACTCATAAAAAAAACTAATACAATAGGCCATTGCAAAGTTTATTGATTTATTGTATAGATTGACAAGCTAACAGATATTTCAGTTGCTGATTCTGTCTTGAAAAAGTTAACATGCAGTTTAAAAGCACTTTTTTCTTCTGCCTACCTGGATATCTGTACACATTGTCATGGAGATTGAGACGTGTAAGGGGTCTCCTCCGAAATAAGACACCTGGGCTATAACCAAAACAACAGGACTATTGCAGAATACTCTCATGGTTACTCTGCCCTTCCCCCTTTCCCTATTGCTGTATGGCAAATTCAATTAAAGGAACAATAATCTGTTAGGCAGACCCAGGAGGAATTTGACATTTAAATTGACTTATGTAGGCTCTTTCTTCATTTGAACCTCACACCAACAACCCTGTGAGGCATATAGGTTTGAGTAAAATTTCAATGGCTGAGGGTGAACTTAACCCTAAGTCTTCCTAAGTCTAAGTCTAGTTTCTTAAGTACTCTCTTTCCTTAACCACAAATCTCCACCTTAATTGCTCATGAAATCTGCTATCACAGTATTTAATTATCATTTCATATTTTGTGAATCACCTGAAGTAGTTTGAAATCTACTTATTTCATGCCCAAATGAAAGTATTGAGTCCCTGCTGAATTTCTCTCTCTCCTTATCACTCACAATGATTTCATGCAATATTAATCAATGTTTTGTGAAAGATGCAAAGCATAAATAAATCAACTATAATAAAATTGCTTGGTGAATGTCTTATTTGACATTCCTGAATCTTATCAGCAGTATTGACTCTAATTATATTAGAATTGGTAAAATTCAGTGTTGTTTATCCCTCATAATTATATGTCTACTGCTCTGGTTCTACAACTAGCTGCAACATTATTTTAAAATCACCGAAAATCATCACAGGTACTGTAGTGCAGTGTTGATGTTGGACTAGGAGCAAAGAAATTCAGATTCTAGCCTACCTGGTGAATAGGATTTGCACCTCACATAGCATAATTCTACAAAGGAATCATTGAGTCTATAATATGCATCTCTATTACTGTCTGGTTTGGCACTGCAACCGAACAAGACAGACACAGACATCATCAGATAATTAAGATTTCAGAAAAAATAATTGCTGCAAAACTACCCTCCACTGAAGATCTGTACACTGCATGAGCCAGAAAGAGGGCTGAGAAAATAACTACAGACCGCTCACATCCTGGACATAATCTGTTTCAACTTCTTCCTTCCAGACGTCGCTATAGAGTATTGCAAACCAAAACAACTAGACACAAG
>JANHFO010003297.1:80336-103963 GCA_032468095.1 Pareas carinatus
ATCTATCTATCTATCTATCTATCTATCTATCTATCTATCTATCTATCTATCTATCTATCTATCTATCTATCTCAATTAGACAATACATAGGTGGCTTACAATGATTAGAACACGTAATTAGAAGCTAGAATTAGAACTGGAACACATCATTAGAAACAAGAGCAAAAACTCAGCATACAATCTGAAAACCATTGTGCTATTGGAGAGCCAGTCTGGCCTAATGGTTAAGGGGCTGAACTTCCAGGAGCTGATGTGTTTTAATCTTGCGTTAGGCATGGAAGCCTGGTTACTGGATGACTTTGCCAGGTATTCTCTCTCACCTTATAAAGATGATATCTGAAAACATTACCAGGAATTTGTCTGTGTAATCACCAGCAAAACAACATTATTGTAGGCTATCTAGAAAGATCCAGTGGCATATGAAACACATCAGCAAGCAAGCATCTTTCTAAAATCATTACATTCTACTTTATTTCAGCCCCATCATATCCAGAAATGCCAATGCATTTGCAGTGACCTATCACACACCCCTTCCTCAGCTGTGTCCCCTTGTGTTCTCTTCACTCAGCCTTGACTGTGAGCAGATTATGTTCTGGTTCATTTGATTTGGGCCCATTTTCCTCCTATGCGGACTTGCTGAGTTGCTTTATGAAATCCATTTTAACTACATATTCAAGCCGCAGCCTTCTGGCTCATGCTAAGGGTTTAAACCCAATCTTAGCATTATGAAATCAGTAAAAGACATAGAATTACATGCCGACTCCACTCTTCATTTTGTCTCAAAGATGGTTTCTTCTTAGGTCCAGGAATTATTCTATTCATGATCTCAGGAAGACACTGGGTTTTGGGTGAGCAATAACGAATGATATTTCCACCTGTTCCCTTTAACTGCATTTTTTGTGTGACTGTAAACTGTTTAGAGATTTCTTTTAATGAGAATCATATAACAGTTTTGTAAATCTATAATATCCTCCGCTTTATTCCAATCAATCCCCTCTTTCATCCACTTCCTCTATTATCATAGAGAACAGGTGGCAGGGGGCAAGAAAATGGTCCACAATAGCTAGGTGGCGAAGTATCTGCTAATAGCACTGCAAATGACCATTTCCTGCTCAATTTCCCAAACTGGATAGCTAGGAGAGATGATTGCTCTACAAGGCCAAGGATTTGCAGAAGAGGGAAAGAGCAGGAGATCAATTTATGTGTGTGATCCTGATAAAGGGAAGTGTATGTATGTAAATAGCGTGTCTGTAAACAAACTAGAAAGGGGAAATGAAGAGGACTAATTTTAAAGGTGGGTTGGCGGAATTTGAGAGAGCCTGTTTAACATATTTACATTACAACAATTATGTTTCTATTAACAACTTTACATTACTTTTAATTTAAATAATGATATCAAGTTAAATCAGTTGTTAACTTAATGTTTATTAGTGCAAGAGGTTTATTTTATTTTTTCCCCTTTCCATTCCACTGTTGCTTTATAGAATACGGATATTTAGCAAGAATTGTTTTTCAGGTTTTCTCACATGATTGAAACAGACTTGCTACTTTGAGGCTGATTTAATATTGTAAGTTATTTCAGTAATAAATATGGGATATTCTGTTTGGCTTTTGATTGCCTAGTTATGTAATTGGCATTGGATTTTGAGATCTAAAAAAATAATGTATATAAATATAAGAACTGGAGGAAAAAGTAAAGGAGAACCTAGAGATCTAAAATTGATTGTTCTACTTTCTGTGTACAGTTTAGTGACTATATTCCCAGTTGTGTGAAAATGTTATGGAAAATATTAATTTGCCCACCTAACAAGTATTATAAAATGTGTGGGACTACATATTTGCAAGGCTTCCTTCTCTGCTAGTTCCTGTCAATGCATAAGTAGATAGCGGAGAATATCGTGCAAAGAACTTCGGGATCTCCAAATATTGTTCAGACCAAGAACTCACACCCTCTACTTCACAATTATGGAATAAATAACAAAAAATGGCCTTGATAAAAAAGAAAACAATTAGTCTTAAAGCACAAACACCCCAGAGACTGGTTAAAAACCAGACTTGCTTCATCTATATCAAGTCACATGCAGATGTTAACAATATTCTTTTCTTTTTGGTTTCACTATGTTTTACTTAGCTGTGGGATATTTGAAAACTCTTACTGATCAGCAATCATGGATTTGGCAATTTTATTACCTCCTGATGCCTTGTTTTAGGGCTAAGATATTAAGATCGGTTTTAACAGGCACTTCGTATATGGGAAGAATTCAGAGTGATGTATAACATAGCTCAGCAAAAATATTTGGTTTGCTTTGCAAGCAAATATTGTGCTTGTACCATGTATGATGCTGGGGGAAAAACAGGTTCAAATCTAGTCCAAGTACAGAGTAGTCTAGATTTAGGCAAGTTATTCAATCTTACCCTTATTAAATCGTCAGGGTTGTGGTGAGATCAAAATGCAATTCTGAGCTCTACAAAGAAAGCAACCAACCAATTCATCTCTTATTCTTAGGCAGTTTAGATACTAACAGTAATATAATATCCTCTATTCAAGAGTAAAATGCCCCACATTTTTATTGTATCCATGAGAGGCTGATATATTCCAAGTTGTATTTACTGCTAAACTTAGTTATATAGAGTATAGAATGTACATAATTCAGAAATAATTTCAGCCATAAACATTTCTCTGGCTCTAGAAATTTTTACCTGATGTATTCCTGTCAGGAGGAGTCGTCATATATTGGAACTGTGAGCAAATTTTGGACTTCATTCTAATGTGGATATTACATCAAGGTTCCTGACATGTTGGGAGCAATTGAGAAATAAGTGAAAAATATCCACAGAAAGTAGGTGTGACTCTTCACATTGAATCATTTAGGAGGCAGGCCTATATTTCGAGCATCATGACCCCAGAATTAATCTGATTCTGTTAATCAAGACAAATTAAACTATCATAGTAGATAGACTGTAGAAAGAGGGCTATGTTAGGTATGTTAGTCGATGAAGCCCAAAAGTTAATAGGAAATCAATAGCACCTTTTGCAGCTAACAAATTTGAATTTTATTAAAATTAATAAAATCTGGAGAAGGTGCTACCAGACTAACTATTAGTTAGTACAGTAATGGTTACGTACTGCTCCTCAACAAGAAGAAATAATGGATTATGAAAGAATTTGTTGTTATTGTTCAGTTGCTAAATCATGTCCACCTCCTCATGACCCCACAGACCACAGCAAGACAGCCCCCCCCCGCACCGTCCTCCACCATGTAAAAGAATGTCCCAAATTGTTTATATTTCACGCTAGTTTTTATAAACCAGAGGTGTCCAACTTGGCAATTTTAAGTCTCACGGACTTCAACTTCCAAAATTTCCCAGCCAGTCATGCTGGCTGGAAAACTCTAGAAGTTGAAGTCCACAAGTCTTTGCTATAAACCATGTAATAGAAGGTTTTAGTAGAGGATTGTGCTACGTGAGATTTCTAAGCAGTTCTGAAATGATTATTCCAAGATAAGCACAGAGCCCATCCTCTCTGGGCTCAATTAACAAGAAGAGTGCAACATCTGACTCTCCTCAAGCCAGACTACCATAAATTCTTGTCAGATCCTTCAGAAATATGGGTTTTCCAGATAAGCAGTATCTCTCACATAAGAAGAGTATTAGAGCAGACTTTTAGTGAAATCACTGTACTTTCTATACCTATCCAGGTCTTCCCTGAGATGAAAGTCAGCGCAGGTTGTTTCCAGTCATACATGAGATTCCATTTACCAAGAGATGTTGTTTTCATTTAGCAAAATGGGCATGGAAGCTTTATTGCACACATGCCTGGCTACAAATCCTTATGGATATTCAAACTGCAAACGTGTTTTTAAAGTGTCATTCATAACTGAGCAATTTGAAGATTAGCTATTGGCCTATTTATCATAATTCAGTTTGTATTTGTCTATTTATTATAATTTAATTTCTTATTTTGGGTTTCTGTTTCTTGCACCTTCTTGGCAGTTTTTCTAACCTTGATTACTATGTTTCCATAAAATTAATCGAACGTGCAGGTTTTGAGGCAAACCACACCCACTATCTCCCGGGTTTTGTACGTTTACATACCAAAACATTTACAATACTGATTAAGAAAATATCAAGACCTCTGGTAAAGACTCCCTAATTTTACAGTATTGTGTCAGCTGTAGATACATAAATACATAACTGGGATACAAAAGGAAAATTGTTACAATACACTTTACAAACAGACAATATGTTCAAAACTATCTAAAAGTAATTCTTTCATTCTGTCAGAACGAAAATGCGTTTTTCAGCTTATTTGGGCACCCTTTCGATGCAAAAATTAACAGCACTTCCTCATAAACTCCAGCAAGACATGCTGCCCTATCATGACTCACTGTGAATGAAATGCATGACAGTATACCTACATCAATTATTCCTGTTTTGCTCCTTCCAAGAAATGATAAGCCAGCCGAAATGTTAACTTTCTATTAAATTCAAAACTATGATTCCAATGTGTTATTTTCCCAAAACAAAAGCTAGCACCCCAAGCCAGCAACAAGTTATGTTTATGAATTTTGTTTTGTTTGAGAAAAACAAACTCTCAAAGTGAATTCAAAGTTAACATAAACCAAATGTTTTTGGTTTGCTTACCCAAAGTACATATATAGGTGGCATACAATGGTGCAAAGATCGTTCACAGGAAAGAAACAATCCTGATTCATGGTTGCTTGCAAACTTGGTTTTGGTTGGAATCAGTTATTGGTACTTTTATTGCTTATCTTCCTTTGGATGCTCTCTATCATTTAAATTCTATTTTTTCTCAACGTGTTTTTTCATAACATTTTGGAATGTATAAAGACAAAAATACAGATTTAACACAAATGTATATGATGAAAACATGTCATTCACTTTATGCTCTTCAGATGGGGTTGAATCATATTTAGGATGGTTACATGATGATACAGAGGAAGACCAAATTTCTAGTATTGAAATCTTTACACAAATCATTTTGTAAAATTATTTATCCACACCTATCACACTAGTTACTTTCAGAGTAAGCAAAGTTATGCAGAGTATAAAGGAAAGAAAACAACAAAATAATTGAAGGTATGACAGAAACAAGAAGAGGTCAGTTAAATAAAATTAGCTTACATCAAAACATGTATTATATCTTGCTATGCTTTCTGTCCTTACTATTTATTCCTTGTTTTCATCTCATCTATACATTGCTTCATATGTTGCCTTTGTCTTTTTAACTTCTCACCACTCTTTTTAGGATCTCATCAGCTCTATATGGCTATGATTTTTCCATTTTTCTTTCCTCTGGATCAATATTTTCTTCCTTTATACATTTATTTTGCAATTCGATACTCATTCATTCTCACTACATGACTTACCATCACAATTTATTTCACAGTAGTCAGTCACTTTTATATTCTAGACTACACTCATGACCTCCTATTTTACCAGAATTTGCACCTCTTAAAATCTCTCATTTTCCCAGCTTTAGTTAATATACAACCAGATACAGAAATAATTTGCAATCACTTCATTTTCTCAGAAACGTCTTTGATCTTTGTTACTTTAGTTATTAGATTTATCACCTTTGTTACATCATACAATCTATATAGCATTCAGTGTAAATCATTCATATTCTAAGCTGTGCAAAAATATACACGCATTAATAATTCCAATCAACACATTTTCAATGTCACCATAAACATATCTTATATGCTTACTCACATTTATACTAAATATATCACATGATCCGGGTCTTATTTCTTGCTTAGTGTTGAACCATCCAGAAACACACATTCTTATACTACATACTGTACCTTGATTATACCCCACTTGTATTCAGTAACCTATCTTCAATGCCATATCAACATTTCCATAGTTCAAGCCTACTTTATAATAAACTTTCTCTAAACCAACAAGCATACAATAAAATTTCCTTCTCACATTCATACATTTCTCAGTGGTTTTCTGAAGATCAAAAATCTGGTCTGACACTTAATGTGCCACATTTTGCTCGATACCATTTTAGTCAGAATTTTGCAAAGAGCTTCAAAGTAAAACTTCCACAACTTTAGCATTTACTTTTAGTATATTCTTCTTTTATTTGGGAGAGATAATGGGATTCCTCAAATCATTTGACAAAGATGCAGCCTTCACAAAGACAAGTTATACAGCTGCCTCATTCATAAGTCATATTTTAACACTATCCAAGTTCCACCACTGGTCCAGAGACCCTTATTATTTTCTGACATTCACAAAAAACTGATTAGTTCCTTTTCATTATTTTACACTAATTTTATAGCATGAATGTAACTTTAGTCTTCAACATCGCAGTCATTTCCATACAAATATCTAAAAACTCTGTCTTCAGTATTTCCTCTTTTCAGCTTAACTCAAACCATCATTTCTCATTTTTGATTCTGTTCCATGTGCTGAGAGCTTAGTTCTCTTCATGAACTTCCAAAACTATTTTTATTTTCCCCAAAATCACTTCACAGGATTTTTTTGGCCTCTTTTAATCTTAACTGTACTTTATTCTCTTTGATTAGATTTCTTGCCGCTGCATTTTTTCTATAAACACTTTATAAAGTACCTTTCCCTCATTCTCATTTTTCTTAGTAAGGATGTGCATTATTTCATTTCATCTGTGGCTGATTGTTGTATCCTGTCCAGTGACTATAATAAAGATGTACTGTATGTATGCTTTTTCTCATTCAGAGGCTATTTTACTTCTTCATTCTACCAAGTTTCCTTTTCATATATCAGGACAACCCAACACTCTTTGGTGGTGCTATTTCTCACTCTAAGCTACAATCACATCTTCTCTTTTCATCCATTTTTCATTCATTCTGTTGGAAGATTCATCTATCTTTTACTACTTTGTTGTTCTCATCCTGTATTTTCTTTTCATGTAGTCATTTTTCTAGGTTTTTCTACATCTTTTCTTTTCTGTCCATTCCCCCTTCCCCCCGTCCGAATTCATTCTCCCTAGTACCAAAGAAATGGTCTGTCCCATATTTAGAACTTGATGTCCTAAATTCTCTCAATCTTTCTTAACAATTAGATAGATCAACCATGATTATTAGATTTATATTCGTTGTGTGTATGATAGATTTATAGAACAGAATAGAATAGAATCACAGAGTTGAAAGGGACCTTGGAGGTCTTCTAGTCCAACCCCCTGCTCAGACAGGAAGCCCTATGCCATTTCAGACAAATGGTTGTCCAATCTCTTCTTGAAAACTTCCAGTGTTGGAGTATTCACAACATCTGGAGCCATGTTGTTCCATTCATTAATTGTTCTGTCAGGCGATTTCTCCTTTGAATACATGTTTATCCTTATGTATTCAAAACAGATATTTTTAAAGTATATACTCAACAGTCATTATATATTCTTCAATCTCCAAACAGCCCAATCATTTTTTTCTGTATTATTTACTTCTGTACTATTTACTTCATCCCTACCAATCCATTCACACCACCTAGCAAACAATTCTACTCCCTTACTCCAGATCACATTTATTCAAGATATTGCATTACTTTCTCATATCTGGTTCTGCTATTATACCCATTCATTTTCCTTGATGTCATTAATTTCTTGCTATGTTTATCATGAGATGGACTCATGTATATTGACCTCTTTTACCCTTCATAGTTTTGATCAACTGAGGCCTTCAAATAAGACTAAAGATGCAGAACTGAAGTGGGTTACTGTGGCTCCTTTACTACCTGTGTACTTCATCTCCCAGAATTCCTGAGCCATCCTGGCTAAGAAATTACGGGAGTTGACGTCCACAGGTCATAAAGGGGCCATAGTTGGCCACTCCTGGTACAGAAGGCATAGATTATGCTACCAAACCTAGTCACAGCTCAGTTAAGAATAAAGATGGAACATTAATACACAATCCAAATTTGGCTTTACTGCAGACATGCTCACACAAAAGTCAATGCTAACTAGCATTTCTAAAGTTCATAGGATAATATTGTCAACATCCTGCTAATGAGTAAAGTGTATGCAGCTCATTGACTTAGAATCAATCAAAATCTCCTAAAAATGTTTTATTATCACATTTACTTCATTTTTAGCAACTACAGTTGAAGGATACAATTTCAAACAGGTATTCCCCATGCACTCTCATTGAGAAAGGAATTTTCATTTTTCCTATATTATCTTTTGATCATTACTATTATTGTTGCTATGCTTTTATTGACAGTTTTTACATATATGTACAATTCTAAGGAGGGATAACATGCAATTACTTAAGTACAATGCGAGTAAAGCAAAATTTAGTGACTATTGCTTTCTCAAAGTGCTCTTTTAAAGCTTTACAAATGAAACATAATAGCCCTTTCTTCAGAAGTTCCTGCTGTTATCTATTGCAACTGTGAAATCTGATAGACCCTTATATATCCAAAATAATTGTTTAAAACATGAAATAATGTTCACAGATATACACAGGGAGGTTGAACACTATAAAATAATCAGTTTTTTTCTGTCACAATATTGAATCTGAGGAAAAGAGGGAATGAATTATCAATTCATTTTTCATGTTGCAAAAATGCATACAAAGAGGAGTGTAATTGTGTTCAAAATTTGACTCAGCTCTCATTAGAATCAAAACTAGTGATGTCATTATAGAAACCTGAACAGATCAAACCATTTTAATACACTATAGAGAAATCACATGAAGTTTATCACCCAACTATTTCACCCTGCTTTTAATGGGGAAGGGAGTTATATATTAATGTAAACTTTTATTGCGAAATATTGTGTTGAAAACTGCTGATAAATAACTTTGCTGTTAATGCTTGGGAAACAGTGCAGAAAAATGTTTTCGAAAGCTATTCATATCCCTTCATAAGCACCCCTCCTCTTTTTCTGAGGCAGATAGATTCTCAGTTAGTGAAAATGGCACTACAATTCATAGTTAAAATACTGTATATTAAGTGTACTGGATGCTTGCTATCATATCTTTTGTGCAACAGTATAAGCAAAAGAGAGAAGGAACTGAATTATGAAAATTATATTTTTCTGAAGCAACATGACATTAATCAGCCACCAGATAATCAGAAACTAAGGAACAGGATATTGTCTACATTTATAGTAGATGACATTTGGGATAAATAATTCTCCATTTGAATTCACAAACAAAAGCCAAAACTGATAGGATCAAATATGCTCTCTTTGATAATACAAGTATCCATGACAAATAAGGAAATAAGGTCCTCTTTATTTCATGTTTCTGTGGAACAAAGAAAATATATTCATTTTGAATTTTTATCCTACTTTCTCTTGATTTAGCTCCACTTCTTACTTAGTCTTACTATTTCTACAGTGCTCTTGCTATTTATTTTACAAAAGCCACTTCTGTACCTTCTCTAAGCCACAATGTTTCTTGACCTCAGCAACTTTAAGATGTGTGGACTTCAACTTCTAGGATTCTCTAGGGTAGGAAACTCTCGGCATTAAAATCCCCACACTTCTGAAAGTTGCTGAGGATGAGAAACACTACTCTAAGTCTATTGTCATCAAAAATAATGAACAAATCCAAGTACTAGAAAGTTGGTATAGATCCTACTCTTCGGTAAAACAGTTTAGAGTTGAGTTTGGAACAGTTGCTATCAAGATAAATTTCCCTACTGTAAGATTCCCAATTAATTAGAGTACTTATATGATCTGCTGTATGTAGCAAACCTTTAAGGAATGTGTTTTTCACTATATGTTACTGATTTGTTTACCTGTATGAATAAGGACATACCATCCTGCCTCAGTTTAAAGCCATAAATATGACTCTAAAAAGTTGAAAGTACATCTATCTCATATTCTAATACATTACTCCATTTAATACAATGGCTAATTACTTCTTTATCACATTTCTGATCCTCACGTGAAATATTAAATATTTCCTGGACAATTATGCTAGCCTATTGAGCTAAGTCTACTACATAAGGGAAGATGCTCTGTTGCTAACTTTAAAAGATAAAACCTCCAAATAAGGCAGCACAGTAGGGCTACAGCCATACAACAAAAAGAACATGAATCTAAATTAAGCAAAGCCTATTCCCACTGTGTCTCCAAGTATTATATATAGGTAACCTAAAATTAGACCAGCTAGTCACCTGATTTCAAGCAGTTAATTCTGGCTCTAAAATACAAGCTAGTCAGAAAAAGAGGCATCGCTTCACAGTATAGATCAGCTTTTACTCATTTTCCAATAGGACATCAGGTCACTCTTAAATTCCTGATCCAGAGAGACAGGTATATTTAGAGGTGACCCTAATTATGTTTTCATCTGTCCCAGCACTTGATTTTATCCAAGGTTGGCTATTATTGTCCTTCTGGATTCCTCTGTCTGTCTTTGCTTTGCTTTTTTGGAAGCAAGCCAATATGAAATTTTGACAGCTCTATTTTGTCATAATTAAGGGAATCAGTGGAACTAAAAATAACTTCTTATACTCAAAGGTTCCACAAGCACAGAATTTTTCGCAGAGATGAAACACTCACTCATGAATTAGGTATGTTTAGTCTAACAAAGAAAAAGTTTAGGGGAGACAGTCTTCTTTTACTGAAGGGCTGTCACAGGGAAAGGGGCATCTATTTATTCCCCTTAACACCTCAAGGCAGGATAAGAAGCGCTGGGTGGAAGCTCCTCAGATGGAGATGCAACTTGGAAATAAGGAGGAATTTCCTAACATCGAAACCAATCAAACAATGGAACACCTTGCCTCCCACAGTTGTAGGTGCTCCATTGCTGGAGATTTCAAGAAAACAGAAGTAGTCCTTGACTTATGACCACAATTGAGCCCTTCATTTTTGTTGCTAATTGAGAAATTTGTTGTGGGTTTTGCCCCATTTTACAAATTTTCTTGCCACCTTGGTTAAGTGAATCACTGCCGTTGTTAAACTAGGAGCATGGTTGTTAAGTGAGTGGCTTCCCCATTGACTTTACTTGTCAGAAGATTCCAAGGGGTGATTGCATGAGCCTGGCACATGGCAACCATCATAAATATGAACCAGGTGTCAAGCATCCGAATATAAATCACACAACCATGGAGGATGCTGCAATGGTCATAAGTGTGAAAAATGGTCATCGGTCACTTTTTTCAGCGGTGTTTTAACTTTGAACAGTCACTAAATGGACTGAAGACTACCAGCATTGAGCAACCATTTGTCCAGGATGGAAAAAGAACTCCTGCTTAGTTGGACAGTGGTTGGACTTGAAGACCTCCAAGATGTCAAATCTCAGTCACCTGAACTTTGCTGCAGGCACACAGGGGATTGCTAGATGGCAAATAGGTATTCTCTTCTGCATCCATTTGTAACTACCTAGTGGCTGACCAGAATTTTGCAGTCCAGATCTGGTAGCCCTACGACGATAATCCAGATTACTAAAACTGTGCACCCTATTAAAATCACTGTCTAAATTGTTCTTCTGTTCGTTAGCTTCCATGTACTGTGCCTGCTCTCCCTCCAATAAAGACACTACCTATTAGGACTTGGTGTCAGAATAATCAACTATATATTTAAGTAATATTAAGTAATTAGGTAGTTAATTACATGTTACCAGGCAAGAGAATACCCATGAGTTTGAACCACGTATCAAAACCTGAAAATATTCAGAGCACGGAAAAGGCCTCCTTCAGAGTTCATTGCTATCAAACTGTGGACAAACTATTCTGCTGTGTAGCTTTTATTACAAGTTTAAGACATTCAGGGCTGAGCATTCAACCCAATAACCTACAAATTAGCTGCTTCAGTCTCTCTCACTGTTTCCACTTGCGGTACATATTTCTCCTCCTCCTCCTCCGAGGTTTTTATATAGATGTCAGCAAAGAGAGCAGCCATGCAGAGAAAAAGAAGAAAGCTCCTTACAACTCTCAACTTGTTTCTAGCCCATTTAATTAGACAAGAGTGCATAAATAAATAAATGAATAAATAAATAAACAAACAAATGCCTAGGACTAAAAATAATTTGCTCGAGTATCTTTCTACAAAAGTTGAGAAGAGGAGGCAGGTAGGGGGAATAAAGGACAGAATTTCTTGTGATCTTGTATTTGCAACCTCAGCTGATGCTAATTGTTATCTCGAACTATTGATCAATCTCACTATTGGCACATTATATCACTGCTGTGCAAGCTGTGTTGGCTGATATGCTTCAAAATACAATACAAGGTGCCGGTTATCACCCATAAAGCCATGTGGGTCAGCATCTCAGTAAGGATGCCTTTCTCAGATGAATTCCACCATTCAGTTCAGATGGTGAGTTGCTTCCTATCTTGAGAAACAACAGGAGGGGACTCAACAGCAGGCATTCTCTGAGGAGTCCCTCCTTCTCAGGAATAGTTGCCTCCTAAGTGAAGATGTCAGAGCCTTCCAGAGGCCTTTGCAAACAGCCCTGGGGTGGTTCACAGGTAATCCTTGGCTTACAACTGGTCACTTAGCAACTGTTCAAAGTTATGAAGACTGCTAGGCGAGAAAGATCAACATAAAGTTCCTATTAATTTGATTTATTACTAATCATGCCTATGCACAAGAATGTACTCAACTAAAGGTTAGCACTGTCCTGGCGTTAGATAAGGGTCAACAGAATTCAAGAGTGGTTAGACTTAAATCTGCTTGTGACTATGTAGACTCCAGGCTGCTTCCTCTTTTGACTCACCCCCCAGGTTTTGCCACTCTTTCTCCTACCCCAAAAAGCTACTTCCAACCCAGATTTGAAGTTCCAATGGATGTTTCCCTCTGACTGCATTTGGGCTGCTAGGCAATAGGTCCCCATTTAAGGTTGCTTGCAGTGACCTGTGGTCACATATCTGTGATTTATGCATTTTGTAATAAACTAGTGTTTACTTCCTGTTTCTGGCAAAACAATTCATCATAGCAAACAACAGGTTCGTTGAACAACTGTGGTATTCACTTATTGACTGCAATATTCATTTGACAAGTGCTGCAAAAATTGGATGCAGTCACGTGATGACCCTCGCAACAACTGTAATGACTTGCAACCATAACTGCAGGGTCAATTATAGTCGTTAAGTCGAAGGCTATCTGCAGTGACACCCAACTATCATGTATTTTAATTATTGATTTATTACTATTAATTGTGTATCGTATTACTGGTTTCTTAAAATGTATATCTGTATATTGTCCAAAGTCCATCTGGACAAACATTTCATTCATTGAATATAATAGTTCACAACCTAAGTACCAAACCAACCAAAGAAATATTTACATGAAAAACACAATTATGTATATATAATAGATCCCAACCTACAAGGTGGCAAAGAACATATGAAATGCAAGCAACTGCCAATATTAAAGAGGGTAACATGCGATAAGCAGACCCCACACAAATCCACCCCTCAAATAAAAGAGCCTTAAAAAACCATTAATTTTTTACAAAAACAAAAGGAAAGAAAAAGCTGGTTTCAGAATCACACTGCCTGTTTCTGAAAAACTCAGCATTTTATTATCATGAACGTGGAGGGAGGGGGAGAAAAGACTGCTCTGCCCAGAGGAACAAAATAAAATTATTTGAATTTATATTTCATTAAAATTTAGCTAATTAAATGTCATTGATACAATGACTGTATATATATTTGATATTAAGTCAAATATTACACTGCCAAAATAAAATTGGGAGTAATATTTAAGATGCCAGAAAGCAGTGAGGCAGAGCTCCATTCCTCCCCCCACAAAAAATCATCTTCATCTATTTTACACTGTTAAAAACTGCACTTAAAGAAAGCTGGCCCAAATGAGAAAAAAAAATAATCCCAAACCCTGTAACTGGAGGCAACCATTGAGGCCATCAAACCCAACCCATAGCTCGATACGGGAATCTCAATTAAAGTATAATTTCTAGCCTCAACCTGAACACATCTCGGGAAAGGGAGTCTTCTGCTTCTCTGCCTAATTGGCTCTGCTGTCAAAGTGCCTTATTCCTCAGAAAAATCAGAATCTGCCTTTCCGTAACATAAAGCCATTATTTAATATCTTGCACTTGGAAGCAACAAAGAAAATGTCTTGGCCATGTTCTCCTTTACATCCTTTCAGCTACCTAAAGAGCACTATTAGATCGTTCTTCAGTTTTCTGTTCCTCAGGCTAAACCTACCCTATGTTCCTTTAATTCTAGGAATTAACCAGCCTCTTAATCATCTCACCATCTCTCTAAATCTGTTCCAGTATTTCTGAATGTTTCCTAAAGTGTAATATTTAAAGCTAGACTTAACGTACAAATTGTAGTATGATCAATTGATCAATCAATCAGGATAGAGCTGGGAGGGACCTTGGAGGTCTTCTAGTCCAAACTTCTGCTCAAGTAGGAGGCCCTGAGCCAGTGATGGTGAATCTATGGCACACGTGCAGCAGCGGGCGCACAGAGTTCTATCTTCTGGCACGCGAACCAAGTCGCCCCAGCATCGCCCCAGAACTGAGCATGCTCAGAAAGGAATAGCGGCACTAGGCAATGATGTCACAGGGCCATGCACATGCTCAGAGAGTAGCAGTGCCAGGTGATGACATCATGAGCCGTGACTCATTAGTCGCAACTCATCCAGGCACTCGGTGTCTGAAAGGTTAGCCATCACTGCCCTATACCATTATTTAGAAACTATATTGGTGCAACTTAAAAATGTCATTCTTTTTTGTAGACATGTAAACACTAATGCATTATTGGCAATCAACTATCAGTTCAATACCTTTTTTTAAAAAAAACAGCCAGATATTCCCCAACACTATACCTATTCATTTTTTTTTCTTCCCAAAGTAGGAACTTTGCATTTGTTGTTGCTGAAAACTATTGATACTTTCAGCTTATTTATTTAACGTATTAAAATAGTTTTGACTTTTATTTCTCTTTTTCCAATCGGCTATCTGCAAATCTGTCAAATATATTCTCTTTCTCTGCCTCTCTCACACATGCATACATGTGTGAGTACTGAACTGTGTGACACTCATATGGTATCTCACCCCAGTTTAATGAGGACCCATGGATGAACCCTCTTTCAGTACCATTGTCAAGTTTCAACTTCACTTTTCATGTCAATTAGCACACAGTAATTAATTTCCAGGAAGCATACATACAGATATTCAAAATCTCTACAGATAGTATCCTAACAGATCACTATTACAGCTATTAATTCATATTTACATTCCTGAAACGAGAGTTCAAGCTCACTTTTGTTTATTTTATGTTCTTCAGGAGTTATTACATACAGTAGCCAATGAAGGCAATGATTTTCGTAAGGCAATTTCTCTCTGATTTGAATGGTTTCTATTTATGGTTTCAATAATGTGAAAGACTTCCCTCACTTTAGGAATTTGTCTGTAACACTCATAGAAGTTAGTTTAAAGCTTTCATAACCAAGGTTGCCATGATTCAGTCAATTACATCATTACCAGTGCTTGTAAATCTCATTTACGCCTGCAAAGAGACCATCCTCCAGGTAACTCAAAACCATGGTTCCAGAAACCAGATATGAGTTGCATAATCAGTCATTTACTTCTAGTATTTTTTCCTCAGTCCTTTTCCATGTACAGCACAGATGAAAACATCACTTCATCCTTTGGATTCTAGAACTTTCTTCATAGATCTTCAAGACCCCTAGGGCAGCAGGTCTTCATAACATTATTTCTCATACAGATTAGCAGGAGGACACAACGGCCAGTTTACCTTTGAAACGTAGAAACCATTCTCTTTCAATCTATATTTCAGGTAACCAGCCCATTTTCTCAGCTAATGGATCCAGTAAAACACACTTCTGTTCTGGTTGTATGAAGGGTAGTTCTATTTTTGAAAAGGCAACTGGACTGATTTTTTTTTTTTGAGGAAGAAGAGAAGAAGACAATTCGCTTCTTATCCTGGAAGCTTCATCTATTGTATTGGATGGTGTGGGAGATCGTGGACAGTTACTGACAGATGAGAGTTCTATTTTGATTTTTCATAGTAGGAAGTCATCAAAGATCACAACTATTTTCTCTACCTACATGTAAGGTATAGCTCCATCTCTTTTTGTCCATTAGATTCTGATCTCATATCTTCAATTCTTATAGTCTCTGTTCTTTTCATGGACTTCAGAGCCTGCTTCTTCTACAGATATATCAAAACTGATCTAAGGTTCACCAATGGACATCTCTTTTACATCTCTTGCTTTTGATATTATTCTCATTCAAAGGAATGTTTTTTTCTTTGAAGAACAAAACTTATAGAGTTGTTTCTCTATGTTTCTCTGAATAAGCATTAGACAATCTCAACGTACACACAAGAGATTCACCAGCAAATTGTGATACCTGCACACTTTTGGAATGTGTTGATCTATCAATGAATCTTATCTTAAACTATTAAATGTTTTTTTAAATTAATACTAGTATCTTAAACAGTGCCCTGTAAACAGCTAGCAGACCTTTTCACACAGCCATCACATGATTCTTGTATCTGAATTGTGTATATTAATCACAACAGTTAACTTTGCATTTGAAGTAAAACCTCTCAAACTTTGTTAAGAATAGCTGCACACTGAAAATATCAAATAAGTTACAACTAGCTGCTTTTACATATATGTAAAGCTATAAATCATATATTAGGTTTACTTTATAATCAAACCAATACAAACCAAAACATATTCAGTTTTAGTTCTGAATGTGGAACAATATTATATTTGTCATGAACTAAGGAATGTTGCAGGATCTAACTTATGCACAAGTCTGAAAGCTTGGAAGACAAAGCCTCTGGTCCCAGTGACCAACCCAGACTGGATTCTGCATGTATATTTGTCTTCTCTGATAATTCAATGATAAAAGATAATTGCTACAACCCCCCCCATTGAAGATCTATACAATGAACGATCCAAAAAGAGAATGGGGAAAATAATCATGGACCCCTCACACCCTGGACATAATCTGTTTCAACTTCTTACCTCTGGACACTGCTATAGGGCATTGCAAACCAAAACAACTAGACATAAAGACAGCTTCTTCCTTCATGTCACCAACCTACTAAACAGCTGACTTACAAGACAGTGTTAATGCGGAGGGTGTCCTTTGTGATAGGATGAAATGGTTTTTGTGACATGATGTCCGCATTTTATAACATAACATGATGAATGGTACATACTTTAAGATGATGAATGTATCTTATGCTTATATACACAATTGATTATGCCTATATACGCCTATATATACAAATGATCATGATTATGCCTATATATATACAAATGATGGTGATTATGCCTATATATACAAATGATGGTGATTATGCCTATATATACAAATGATAGTGATTATGCTTACATATTCAAATTGTCTATGAATTTATCTTGACTGAATCCTTGCTATGTATGTATGTAGGTATTGAGCATGCTCACTAAAGACAAATTCCTTGGGTGTCCTGACACACATGGCAAAATAAAAATAAAAATTCTGATTCTGATTCTAAATACCTATTATTTTAATTGATCAGATCATTTCAAGCTATAAGTTAAAAATCACAAGTAGCAACATGAGACTCTTCCAATGACTGTCTCCAGAAAGATCAAGTCTAGACTTGCCTAAAACCATAGTTAAATTCTGTTGGGATTGTGCAGTTCACAGACTTTTTGTGACTGAATAACAGGGAGCAGGGAAGACTGAGCATTCAGTCAAAATGTGCCACCTGGCAAGTTTGCTCATGATGCCTTGTAATTACTCTAACACTTGTTGATCCTCCTGGAAATACTAGATAGACCTCTCCAACCTCCTGCTCTTCAGATGTGTGCAGACTGCAAATCCAGTGCCTCTGAATGGTTAATATGGAAGACTCCTTCAGGAAAACACCCAGTGCAGAACTGCTTATTTACATACTTCCATTTGGTAAATCCCTCCCTCCCCCATTCCCTTTCAGAGACTTTATAAACCACAGCTCTTTTCATTCTTTCAGTGTTTCATAATTTCATTTAATATTTCCAGGAATAATCCTGTATTGGCCTGATGATATCTATCCAGTGAATTCTTTGCCAGACTCATTTGTTAGCATAATTGTTTTTTCTAAGGCATTTTATTGCATGATATGACCAAAATAAGATCGTCACGAGTGATATTTCTGGCTTGATGTTTAAAATTTGCCTGGTGTTTTTGCTGTCCAAGCTACATGCAGTAGCCACATCCAAGCTCAAAAGATGTTTTTTCACAGCTCCAGATGGTTAGAGGAAAAACAATAGCATTTACTATTCTGCATTTGGTATTAAACTGATGTCCTGTTTTTCTAGATCTTCTCCAGTTAAACATTGCAATGTGCCCTAATGCTATTCTGCATTAATTTAGGGGCACGGTGTCTTCTGTTTGGTCAGTTTTGGAACCAAGGAAAATAAAGTCCTGAACTGATTGTTTTGTTTTGATTTTTAATTTTTATCTTGATTTTCACCCTGTTATGAAATATAGCTCCTGCCTTTCTCTTAATCAGATAATTACAATATTATAATGCCTCCTCTCTCTTAGATGGGTCTCTCTTCAGTGCGTCACCTAATCGATATCTTTTTAAAACTTCAAACCACACATCCTTGAATCTTTTTTTTCTTCTTTCAGCAAAAAGTTCGTATAAGGTTCTTTCAGAAAAGTTTTTGTTGTTTTCTCTGATCAAACAGGTCACTTTGTTATCTCAGCAGATTCTGACATTTTTCCAATTCATTCCTCCATTGTGAGAATTTAATTGTTCTTCCATTGTTGAGCATACAACATTTTTGCTACAATCACCATATACAAAATCGGTCTGTCATAGTTCTTTTGTAATACATTGTCCATAAATTCCAACTTAAAAAGTCCAAATTTCGTACTTTTTCTTATCTTGGCCCCACTCGGTGTCTCCAGAGGTTATTCTGACAGTTGCTGTACAATGATTGTGTTAAATAAATCAAGTTTCTGGAATACCTATTTCTTACAGATACCTCTATAATTTTTCATGTTCCACACAATCAAAAAGATTTTGCTGAGTGTGTGTGTGTATACATATATACACACACACATTCTTTTTAAATTCATGTGCTTATTCCATGATCCAAAAACATTACTAATGGGGATTCAAAGGCCTCTTCTAATCTTGAGCTATCTCTTAGGTAGCTCTCTTCTCATGATTGGCTCCAGTCCAGTGATGGCTAACTTTTTAGGCACCGAGTGTCAAGATTAGTCACAACTAATGAGTTGCAGCTCATGACATCATGTCCGGGCATTGCTACTCTTCCCGAGAATCCACATGACCCTGTGATGTCATCGCCCAGTGACACTACTCTCGTCTGAGCATGCACCTGGCACCATATCATCAGCCGGTGCTGCTACTGGGGCGATGCTGGGGCAACTTTGCTGGTGTGCCAACAGAGAGGGCTCTGCATGCCCACTGTGGCACATGTGCCATGGGTTCGCCATCACTGTCCCAAAATCACATGATTTTTACTAATTTGTTTTCTATATGTCATATTAGAACTATCGTGCTGTAATTGGAGTGGATGTGTGTTACCCTTCTTTGGGACTGGAATAAACACTGATCTGTTGAGTTCTTTTGAACATTCAATGGTATCTCTTATTTTTGACAGTTTTATAGTTGCTGTTATTGATATAAGCAGTTGGATGGAATGTCATCTGTTTCAGAGGCTTTTTTATTTGGGTGTCGGGGTTGGACTAGAAGATGTCCAAGGTCCCTTCCACCTCTGTTAATTTTGTTATTCGGGGTCTGTGTGACCTCATCTTCCAGTACATCTAGCTATGCTTTCAGATTTATAGTTATATAAAATTCACAATGTATTTTGTACATATATTTTTGTTTCTCATCATTAATTCTTCCTACGGTTTATGCATTGTATGCTCCCTATACCAATTTTGTGAACTGTATTCCAAAGCAAAACTTCCATAGCTGACGTCACAAATTGTACCAGACAGAGCCATATAGCAGTGATCATTGTGCTGCTTCTTCAATTTGAGCTAATCCCCTCCATGGGATGATGCTCCTCTTTCTTAATCCCAATCCGCACATAAATTTCTCTGGATGCCACAGCTCCCAGATAAACTAGTCACTCTCATCTCTCATTTTCCTCCAGAGAAATCTGAATCTACTGTAAAAAAGCCCCTTGGCTAGGATCAAGGACCAAAATCTCTTATCTCATAGCTGTATTGAGATTTACTTCTGTGAGGAACTCAGCAGAGGAACCAAATAAGATATTGGCATTAACTAAAGTTGTCAGCGTGAGAGAATTGCTGTACTGAGATCTTTTAGTTTAGTTGGTGTAATATTTCTTATAGACTGCAGCTTCTGCTCTGCTCTAAGAGAAGCATCATTCTGTCTTCTTTCACAGTGTTTTTAAGGAGTGAGAAAAAGAAGACATTCCCCAGGGGTGTGTAACTGTCAGTCAGGTCAGGGGACACTATAACCACATCGATCAAAATGCTGTGTGTTTACATCTTATTTACTCAGCCAGATGCCTTCCAGGTAGACTGACAGCTCCTTATTTTGTGATTAAAACAATGAAAATATGGCATATAAATATTATAAATAAAACAAACTATCAGAATGCCCATTAGGCAATCCCAATGAAGTGGCTAGTAAAATGAAAATATTGTTCAGTGTTCCTTGTGCTTTCTTTAACTTGCTTCAACTATTCTTCTCTTTTGGTTGATTAGAATGCTTTTTTCTATCAGCAACTGCTTTTCTGGTTTCCCTTTCCTTTTTCATTCTTTTCTCCTTTCTTCTCTTTCTTACAATCCTTTCTTTAACTCCAAAAAATCCTGCACCTCTGGGGTTCTCATCACTGTTCTCTTCTGCACCTCTCATTAAATGTTTCTTCATTCATCAGAAAAGAAAGAATTACAAGAGAATAAGCAGGCATACAGTGGGAAATACATATTGAAAAGAATGCACTGGTGCTGGCAGTCCCAAGCACACTAGACAAACAATTGATTGTTCCCCATTGTGTGTCTGCTTACTGTATGTAATCCCTTCCTCTCCAAATGCTCTACTCTTTAAGATTGTGGGAATGGGGCCAACCTGTTATGCCTCAGCCTCCTTCACGGGTCCAACCTATCAGGCATCATCAAAGGCGTGGCAAGCAGCCCCCATCCTCAACGGAAGGTTGAAAAACCATTGGTTTTCAAGCAGTTGCTTAGCTACAGCATCTGCTTGTTCATGACTGCTGCTTTGGAATTCCTGTGCTAGTGACTTTGGATTGACTCTGATTCTTTCTGACATTGGTTTGACTTCGGCTTCGGTTTTCTGGTATCTTGATTTTGGACTGGCTTCGGTTTCTACACTCTGGTATTCTGACCTCCGACTGGACACTGTATAATCCTAGTTCTTTGCTCCATTTGGGTTCTCCTCCCAGAACAGAATGCTGTAGCTGTCTGTGCCTTCAAGGGGTCTTCATACATGAGGTGCAATTGCACACAAAACTGCAGGTAATTGTCTAACAGAGGGCTGGCCTGCATCAGTAAGGGAGTGGCCCAGCGAGCTGCTGCCCCAGACAAGCAGGCTCAAAACAAACCCCACCTTAATCCGATGAGTGGGGAAGTCCACCGTCCTCAGGCTCATGTAGAGTTTGAACTGTCCTAAAAAGGCAAGGAATTGTGCCGATGCCCTGTCAAATTTGTCCAGAACAGTCACCAGACAACTGCTATGAACAGGGGATGCAAGTGAGGATCCAGCTGCTATCTGTAGTTGGTTTAGCTGCGCGACAAGTGCGGCCACCTGTGGAGCCAGCTGTGCATTCTCCTTCCTCACTCAGCTGGTCCATGCTGTGAGCTGTTTGTGAGCTATAGCATTCTGCCCCACTGCCCCATTGCCAGTGAGCCTAGCACCAAGGGAGGAACCCATGAAGTTGGGGGCTTTGCGATCTCGCCTGTCAGTGGCGGAATGTGACCGACGGAACCAGGCACAGGTATTCACCAAGTTGGACATGCAAGGGGATTACAACTTGGTCCATATCAAGGGGGAAGATGAATGGAAGATGGCATTTCGAACGCGGTATGGCCATTTTGAATATCGAGTCATGTCATTTGGACTTACCAATGCCCCCGCCATCTTCCAACATCTCATGAATGACATTTTCAGGGTCATTATCTCGATGACATTCTCATCTCCTCCCCTGACTGAAAGAGCCATTGCCAGCATTTGCACTTGGTCCTTTGGCAACTCTGGGAGAACTGGCTATATGCCAAACTGGAGAAGTGCCAGTTTTTTCAGTCCACCATAGAGTTCCTGAGGCACTGTATTTCTCCAGATGGGTTGGCCATGGAACATGGCAGAGGTGCTATGGGACTGGCAGTCTCCCCATAAGGCCAAGGATGTACAGCAGGTCTTGGGGTTTGTGAACTATTACTGAGTTTTTATTCCCCGCTTCGCGGCCCTGACAGCACCTCTCATCCATCACCTGGAGGGGGCCTGTCACCAGGTAGAGGTGCGCACTGACCACAAAAACCTCTTCTTTGCACGGTTCAATTTCCGGGTGACCTACATTCTGAGTGATCAGAACCCAAGAGCTGATGCCTCAGGGTTCATGGCAATCTTGGTCATGGTGGACATGCTCACAAAGGTGGCACTTTTAATCTCCTGCCGCAGCCTGCCAACGGCCCCGTGCCACAGCCCATCTGTTTGTGCAGCATGCCTTTCGATTACATGGCCTACCTGACAAGGTGGTGTCAGATCGGGGGACGCAATTCACTAATAGGTTCTGGAGGGAATTGATGCGCTCCCTCGAGGCCCAAGTGTGCCTTTCCTCAGGCTACCACTTGGAGATGGACGGTGGTACCGAAAAGGTCATAGGAATTTTGGAGCAGTATCTGCGCTGCTTTGTGAACCAGCAGCAGAGTAACTAGGTGGACAATTCGACTGTGGTGGAGTTCACCTTCAACAACTTCACCCATACCTCGTCCCAGGTGACCCCATTCCTAGTCAAGGTCAGCTACCATCCGTTGCTGTTCCCGCTGATGACTGTGGACTCAGCAGTTCCTGCTGATGTGGAGTACCTTGCGGAGCTGCAGACAGTCCACCACCTGGTGCGACATCAGCTGTACAAGGCCAAGGATGCCAATAAGCGGGTTGCAAACTGCTTCCAAAGGGACGCATCCAATCTTGTTGTCGGCAACTGGGTGTGGCTATCCACCAAGTACCTGCCATTGGACCAGCCGACGTGGAAATTGGACCATCGATTCCTCGGTCCGTTTCCCATGGAGGCTGTGATAAACTCAATGACATATCATCTGACCCTGCCGCATTCCTTGAGGCTGCACCCAGTCTTTCATCGATGACTACTGGTGCCGATGCAGCCTGTGTGCTGTGGCCATGCTGCCTCTCGCAGCGTGATCCCGCCTGGCACGAGCTTGAGGCCTTATCATCGGAAGATGCAGACTGGATCTCCGAGCCAGGAATGGTCTGCGACTTCCATGCCCAGTGCCCTATGCCACAGCATCTGGACCAGCGGCCCAGGGGGAAGGGCCCTGCAGTGGGGTATATTGTACCTCGGCCCCCTTCACAGGGCAAGCTTATCAGGTATTACTAGGGCAGTGGCAAGCAGCCCCCACCCTCAACAGGTTGAAAAACCATTGGTTTTCAAGCAGTTGCTTAGCTACAGCATCTGCTTGTTCATGACTGCTGCTTTGGAATTC
>JANHFO010003297.1:110714-123515 GCA_032468095.1 Pareas carinatus
TTCCATCGCTGACTATTGGGGGCGAAATACTGGCCCCCACAGAAAGGGTCCGCAATCTGGGTGTCCTCCTGGATGCACGGCTGACCTTGGGTGACCATGGGGCAGCCGTCACCAGGGGGGCCTTTTACACTTGGCAAAATAAATTCTGATTTTGATTCTGGTATTTGGGAAAACATCTCTCAAAAGCACCTCCAATGGATCAAAGGTCATCTGGCAATTCATAATTTCTGGATGAGTCCAATTACTTTGTAGTGGATTTCTGTATTTTTCAAAGGTCTAAATTAATTAAATAAAATTGAACAAAGTAACCTAAAAATCTGATAAGAATAAATTCACTTGAGGAAAAAAAAGCATATTTTTTAAAAAAAGATAGCACTGATACATTGTTTTAGATGTTGTTCCTGGAATCGGTAAGGGAGGGAATATTTATGTGAGAATGCTGGTCAGCACCTGTAGTTTCTCTCAGTCCTAGAAAAACATCTACCTATCAACTCGCTTTGAACCAGCATGGAAGATTACAGTCCATAACCTTCAGTGAAAACGACTTTAGCTGGTAGTGGATTGATTCAACTGGTAATAAGACACAAACCCCTGCACATACACAGGAAGGAGACCCTATAATAGCAGAACAGAAGAAGAGAGAATTATATCTTTGGGGAAAACCTGGGGCTTTTAAAAGGAGAGGAAGGGAAGAAGCTATATTTCCCCTCTACTCAAAAATCCAGAAGCACAGCTGTTTGTGCCTGGGATTGTAGGGAAAAAAGGAAGGAGAAAGTGCTGGACAGCTCACTCAAGCCATCCAGGCAGAGCATAACCTGGATTCATACTGTATTGTAAAGTTGGAAAAGGTAATGGAGATAAAAGTTGGAAAGAAGGTGGTAAAGGAAGAAGGGAGACATTGATGGGGAAAGATAACTGAGATCAGAGAATATGGGTAGAGAGAAACGATGTGTTGCACCAAATTCCTTTTTTAAAAGCAAGAACATCCTAACCTATCAATTTGTCCTACCCAAAAAGTAGCTGAAGGATGATTTTTCATGGTTAGTCCCTAGAAAAAAAGACGGGATGGAACACGATGTGCCAGAGGAAGGAATGGATGCAACATTAAAATTTTGAAACTAACATTGTATCACAGTTAAAAAATTTAATAGTAAAGATTTAAGCAACTGCTTCTTGGTTTCTTAGGTAAAATCATCAAGTGAATTCAATAACACTATTTAAGCCAATAATTTGAGTTCTCCTATGTTAACCATTATTTACTTAAGTCTGGTTTCCTACATTAACAACAGTTGGCTGGGTTCACCCAATATCTCAAGCATAAACCATGATTTACAAGCAACAATGGTTATGTTTATATAACATGCTAGGCCAAGGTCAGCAAGCCATAGTATAATTTAGCATGCTGTTTGAATCCAGTCAAATACTATAGGTTAAAGGATAAACAATGACCAGATTTCACACTTCTGGAACGAAACTCCTAAAGAATCAACCATTCCAATACTTTTTGTGCAATTGCCTTTGAAAAGCAAGATTTTACAGACAGCCATGAATGTCAGATGCTGAAAAGAAGAATTTTGTCTGACTTGTTTTTCTCTTTATCATCAAAATATCTTGGGAACACCAGAAGGACATATCTGAAAAGTGTGCAAACAAGAAATCAACATAAGACCATCCCAAATGGCAATATATCAAAAAAGCTGTGTGAATTTGATGTTGAATATTCACAAGCTGTTCTCTAAGTATTCCCAGTTTTTACTAGACATATTATCTGTCTTTGACAACTGATGTTTAAATATTTGACTGATATTTGATTTTTATATCTGACAATATTTGAAACTTACATAACAATATCTACTGTTTTATAATTGACAGCTTATAACAGTTCATATTCAACATTACCAAAATCAAAACTACCCACAGAGAGCTAACAATTGTGAAGCAAATTTATTTTAAGGCAAAATGACATTTGAAATTTAAATTTCAAATTCTGCATTCGGGTCCTGAATGGCAGAGTTGGAAATCTAGGTGAATGCTCTCTTTTAATTAGACATTAAAATCTTAAATTGAAGGCTGTGTGTGATCAGTAATTCTCTCATTTTGCTGTGCTGATGAAAGAATATTGGTCAGTTTAATAGCTCATCCATCTGTTAGCACTCATCTTTCATGCCAAAATTAAGTAACAGTTTAGGCAAAAATACATATACCAGAGATGGATTAAGGTTTTCTATATAATAAATATTAGGAAGATTTCCAGTCCCACACACAGCTTATACAGCTGCTGCTGTCCTTTGGAACAGATTTTACTTGACTTCATTTGGCCTGTCACATCTTATTCTTTACGCATTCTGGAATTCAGCGGTACCAACATTGAATTAAATTAATAAATAAAATAAACGGAACTCTAGGCACCTATAACGGCTTACATGGCATATAGCCAAGGTAGTAGCTGGACTGCCCTAGTGCCATTTTTCTGCGTGTCCCACCAGGAATGGCAGGATTGGTGTGCACCACGTCTCTTCTATTGCACAATGTCATCCTGCGGGACTTAGAAGCAATGCACTTTTTATCCCAGCACCTGACCTGTGGAACAGTGTCCATCTGGCGATTTATATGCCCCAATCCCTTGGTCATTTTTAAGGTAATGTAAACCAGTTCTGTTCGTGGATTTGTCTAAACTGGGCCTTATCAACTGAAAGGCAATGATTTTTAAACTCTAGTGTATGTTATACTATCATTACTATTTTGGATTGGTGGTGTAGATGCCAATATACAATATAAAACATTATATTTATATATAATGTTTTTTGTTGTTGTTTTAATCTTCTGAATACCACCCGGAGTCACTGTAACCGGTATAACTTTATTTAACAAACAAACTCTACATATTCAGAGACGGTAATGCTTCTGAGAATGACGTACGGGCATAAACAAATAGGCGACTACCATCTGGTCTGTCAGCTTCTTAGAGCAATCTGGGGCCTACTTGCCTACAACAGGGATACAACACAGAGATATCTGACAAATGCAAAGGAACAAATGACTTCCTCCTTTCAAGATGAATGGCACTTTGAATAAGCAATAGTACAGTATAATGGTATATAATGCTCTAAATGGTTAAGTCCTATCTAGCCCTGTCTTACTTTCTGATGCTACTCCTTTGGCAGAAATAAATGGGAAGAAAACAGAAGCTCACTTCAGGCAGCTATAGAGGCAAGTTTAGTGCCATGAAGTGTGATGAGAAACAGCTACCACACAGGTTAGTTAATTACCATAAGCCAGGTAGTTCCTGACTTATGACCACAACTGAGCCCTCAAATTTTGATGCTAAGCAATGCAGCTGTTAAGTGAGTTGTACCTCATTTTAAAACCTTTTTTTGCCACAGTTGTTAAGCGAACCATTGCAGTTGTTAAGGTAATCGTGTGGCCATTAAGCGAATCTGGCTTACTCCACTGACTTTGCTTATCAGAAGACAGCTGAGAAGATATTGGAAATATACCTCTTTGATAAGTCTACTGAGGAATTTACAGGAATTCAATGTTCCTTTTCACACCTAGTGATAACATTTTCCAATACCTTTTAAAAAAGAATAGCACTGATGGAGGAGGTGCTAATCTCCAGGTATCTGGAGCACCTTTGATCTGTCATCATTTTTGGAAATATTTAATTGGGGCCTTTGACATTTGTTTATGTGGATTTGCTGACAGAAAAAAATAACCAAACCAACAGGAAGTGGAAAATGTGGCATGCAAAATCTATTTTTTCATCCCTGGCTCTTCCAACAGCAATCTCAATGCAATGGTCCATAATTCTTTTTTTAAAAAATGCAGTTGATTAACCAACGGCTTGCAAATGTGCCTCCCTTGCTTCAAATACTAAAGTCACAAACTGAGTCAAAACAGAATGGGGAGAAAATAATTTTCAAAAGAAGCTGTACTTGACTGGTGATACAGATAGTTAACAGACACCACTGTACAACTCAAGTGAATGAACCCCAAAAGAGTTTCAGAAATTATCTGAAAGAACTATGTCCCAATTGATTTAAAAGTATGAATCAGGAAGAGTAGAGAAACGGTGAGAAAAAGGTGACATCAAGGATTGTGTCTCACGAACAGTTTCTCAAAAACCTTAATATACTAGGCTCTGAAGAGATCAAAGATACAGAAAGGATAAAACTGGAATAGTACCATCATTATTGCAGAGATGTATGGTTGAAAATTATTTATTTATTTATTTATTATTTATTAATTTAATTTATATACCACCCTTCTCCCGAAGGACTCAGGGCGGTGAACAGCTAGATAAAAATATACAGTACAAAATCATTAAAAAAGAATTAAATGTATTAAACTATGGCCATTATTAAAATTTGCTATAAAACTTCACTAGAAAACCCAAAAAAATCTAATTAAAAGCAAGTCAATAAAACATTTTAAAATACACGCAAGGGGAAGGTAGGACAACCCGGCCTGAACAAAAAGATGGATTTTAAGGGCCCGGCGAAAGACCTGGACGTCCGGGATTCTACGTATCTCCGGGGGGAGTTCGTTCCACAGGGCTGGAGCTGCCACAGGGAAGGCTCTAACCCTGGGGGTCGCCAGTTGACATTGTCTGGCCAATGGCACCCTGATAAGGCCCCTCTGTGGGAGTGAACTGGCCGGTGGGAGGCAATAGCTGATAAATTAAAAATACATTAAAATTAGGATGAAGAATAGCTACTATAGTGCTTAAAGATAATGGAATTAAAAGTTCTTTCCCAATAAAAATAATGTTTAAAATCTTAAAAGTATCAGTTTAATTGAAATGGAAATACACACATTTTATGTTCACTTACTCAGTGAAGTTTCGCCAAAGAGCTCTTTTTCTGATTGGATAATCAAATAACGGGAATCTCACAAGGCCCATGAAATCCTTGCATAGGCACAGCTTGGGCTCAGTGCCTTATTCCAATTTCTCATTCAATTCACTGGCCTGCTTCAACACTAGTATTAAACATAGTATAAAAACTAATCTTCCATCCCTTTCTACAAAATATTTGAAACAGAACTCCTATACCTGACTTACAACTTAAAATCTATCGTATTTCAGCATTTGCCTTCTTTGACCAAGTAAAATTTCCGCAATTCTATTTTGAGTCCACAAGGTAAGAGTATTTAAAACCTTATTACAAATTAGAAACTTCCTAAGAATAAAATAGGAAGTGGAGGGGGGATTAAAATTCAGTTGTTGTCTCTGTAAACATAACAATGTACAACTGTTCTTTATGTTTTCAGATGCTGTGGTTTGGCTGGAAAAGAGCTTTAGAAAGGGCCAAACATTATATTAATCTTCAAAGACCTTGTTAAAACACATCCACCGGTTGTCATTTTGAATGCAAGCAGAATGTAAGCAGAACTTAAGAATAATTATAAACACTAAGGAATTAAATAAAACTTATTTTAAAAAGTCTAGCCTCATCTTGTTTAGCAGAAATTTTATACACAGTGCTTTCCCCAAAAAATTCAATCAAAAATATATCCCAGCAGTTATTTGCATCTCTCCCCCCCCAAAAAAAACCCAAACATGAGAAAAACTAAACGGATTTGAGAGTAACTGTAAATATTGGTTGGCTGGTAAACCAAGCTAGAATGAACGGACCTCAATTCAAGCTGTTCAAGTGCAAATCCTTGATAATCCTCCAAGGCTTTCTCCCCATCCTTTCATTCCCTTTCTATCTGAAATTCATCTAATAACTATTTAAGAATGAAGTACTGAAAATACAAGTGACTTTGCTTCCTAGAATGGCAGTATGGGATCGACATGTGCCAGGCACAATCTATACTTCTGAAAAAGGCTATGTTTATTTATTTAAAGTCTATGTTTATTGATGACTGGAAACCTCTTATGGACATTTGGCATAAAAAAGAAAACTAATTTATTTTATCTATAGTAATATTTGTCAAAAATGATTCATTGATCATTCATTTCTCACTCACTTACATCTGACTCATCGCTATAACTCAAAAACCATAAAAGCTACACTACTGAAAATTCATACATACCTTTGCTTCTCATCTATGAACAAACTACAAAAAAAAATTTCTCAAAAAAATATTTTTGAAGGAGTTATTTAACATTTATTGAAAAGGGGAGGAACCAACCAGTGCTGGGCCAATCCAAGGAGGCAGTGGAAAGGGGCATCCAGAATTCAAACACAACGGCAGTTTCAGTGAGAGCAATGGCAGCAAGAGGAGCAGCAAGGCAAGGAGCAGGGTAGGTAAGTGAGGTTCGACTCTCCCTACAGTCTGTGGTGGCCTCCATGCTGCCACTGGAGATCGGCCACTGGAAATCAGCCCGCAGGGCTCGGGGAGGCTAATTATGCCTGCGGGATGATCTTCAGACCTCCTGGAGCACCACAGATCGATTTCTGGGTACCAGGGGTTTGGGGAGGCTTCCAATTAGGTCCGCGACCCAATCTCCAGGCCCCCCAAAGCCCCACAGATTGCTTTCTGGTCACCCGTAGAACTCCAGGAGGTTTCTAATTAGGCCCATGGGCCGATCGCCAGGACTCCCGGAGCCACCTGAGTGCCAAGAAATCAATCTGTGGGGCTCCGGAAGGCCTGGCGATCGGCCCACAGGCCTAATTGGAAGCCTCCCCGAGCCCCACGGGTCAAACTCCAGCCACAGCATGGAGGCCACCACACTTTCTTTTCCAAATCCTCCAGCTTATCAGCCATAATTTGAAGCATTAAGTTCAAATCATCTGTTGTCTGGTCACGTTTCTGATTCATAGCCTTTTTAATTACCAGTATTTCATCTTGGATAGCATCTTTTACAGTCTGTCTAATCGTGTCTTTTACAATATCTTTTATAAGTTTCTGCAAAAGTTCAAGATTCATAGTTGGTGGATCAGTCAGAGTTAATAACTTAGATGACTGAGCTGGAGAAGTCCCAGTACTTTTGGAAAGGCCAGGCTTCAATTGTTTAGAAGACATTTCCTTATTTTACTTTCCATTTTTTAAGGAAAAGAAAAAGGATTCAGAAATCCAAATTTAAAAGTTCCACTTTAAATTTCTTTAAAAGTCAGTCTTTTTCTTTTATTTTGAGTATAAAATCCAGTAGCTTTAAACTGATTACAAGCATTTCCGCTTTGAACAAAGGCTTTCATTACTTGAGAAAAGGAGAAAGAATTTTTAAAAGTCCAAATTAAAATGTTCCGCTTTAAATTTCTTTATGAATCAGTCTTTTCTTTTTCTTTTGAGTATTTCTTTTTACGGGAAGGGGAAAGAATTTAAAAAGTCCAGATTTAAATGTTCCACGTTAAAATTCTTTGGGAATCAATCTTTTCTTTTTCTTTTAGGTATAAAATCCAGCAGTTTAAAGCTGTTAACAAGCTACTTCAATGTTTTGATCACTTTCGTTAACACACCCTTTCATTCAAGCCTGCACCATCTTTGATACTTTGTATCTTTCAGTTCCTCTTTGAAGGAAACTTTTTATCCACTGAGCTAAGTTTCAGAAGAAGGTACTTGCCAGAAATTCTGCTCCTGCTCCATCTGTTCCAGAAAATTATAGTTTAAAAGATCTTGTTCAGAGATGGTCGCAACGCTTCCTTCTGCTTAAAGAAGAATTGTCCCGGATGCGGAGCTTCTGCCGGATCTCCCTGGGGAGCTCTCACCCTTTCAGCCCCAAAATTAAATTCAGGTGCCCTAGGGGAGCTCTACCTGGATCTAGCCGCTCACTTTTCCCTCTTCTCTCAGAGGAAAGACTTCCAGTCGCCCGACAGCTGATATTCGGCTGTCAAAGTGGCTAATGCGATCGCGGAGCTGCCGGACCCGAAGAATCCGCCTTGCAGCGTCTGCGGAGCCACCAGACGTTTATTGAATTTTTAAGATAATGAACAATCAGTAATATTAATTTTATATTTACAAGGACCAGCTATCAGCTGTTTCAGATGAATTTTTTTTTTACTTCTGCCTACTTAAAGGTAAAGGGCGGTGCTCATCTCCATTTACTAGTCAAGGGAGTCAACGTTATCCGATGACGCTTCTGTAGTCATGTGGCTGGTATGACTATACACCAAGGTGCACAGAATGCTATTACCTTCCCACTGAAGTGGAACCTATTTATCTACTTGCTTTTACATGCTTTCAAGCTGCTAGACTGGCAGGAGCTGGGGCAAGAACAAGAGTTCATCACATGATGCTTGGATCTTGAAGTGCCAACCTTCCAGTCAACAAGCCCAGCATCTTAACCGCTAGGCCACACAGTGGATAAATAATATTTTTAAGTACAGCCTGTCATTGTCTGGCTCATTTTCCACATATTATATTATAAGCTCTGGATTTATTGGGCATATTTGAATACAGACAATGTCACCTGTAGTCTAAAGTAAATCCAACAACAAATGATTATTCTTGGATCACTAACTCAGCCAAAGGTTTCCATCATTAACTTTTCAATATAAAAGTTCACATCATTAACTCAGTCAAAAGTTCACAGAAAGGAAAGAAATACTGCTATCTTTGTAACATTCAAGGGAAACACATTAAATATTCTATTTTAGAAAGCAAAAAAAAGATATATGTGAAGAATATAACATATGGTACTAAAGTTATGTAATGTAATGGTTAAAGAATTTTTCATTAAACTTCCTTTTACTTCTAAAGTAAAACTTTCTTTTTCTGTGTATGGATTGATTATTGAAAAATTCAGCATGGTCACAAATTCAATGGAAGCGAAACATTCTATTCAAAATCCAATGTTTATGTAATTTTACATATACATTGGTGGTACCTCACCAAATATATTCCTAAATTAGTTTACAACAAACACAAGCTATTTTTGACAAAGGTTTTAAACAGCTTAGGTCAAACTTAGACAAACTCACATGCATTCTCTTAATCTGGAGAGCACTTTTATATATATGTATGCTGAAATTTTTTAAAATATAATTTTTATCAAAGAAATTGTAACAAGACAAAAGCAATTCAAATAATAGAAAAGAAAATTAGAAAGAATAGTGAATAAGTAAGAAAGAAAATGGAAAAATAAGAGATGATAAAAGAAAGAAGAGATGATAAGGAAATGGCTTCTGATCTTTTTGATTCTGATTATAAATGATTTATATATTTCCTGCTCTCTCTCTCTCTAGGGATACATCAGTTTTCTTCTTTCTATAAGCTACACTAATACTCAAACCTATGAATCACGTTCATTTGTCTCCCTTTTCAGCAAAAATTTCACAAGGGGTTTCCAGTCACCGATAAATGTAGTTATTTACATTTCTCTAATCAAACGTTGATTTTGCTATCTCTTCTAGTTCTATCATCTTCACTAATCATTCCTCTACTGTGAGTATTTCAGAGACTTTTGTGGAAGGAGTGACTGAATCTGGAGGCAGAGTCAAAAGAGGAATCAGCCTAGAGTCTCTACATAGCCCCAAACAGACTAAATCCAAACCCTCTTGATTTCCATTGATACTTATCTAATGCCAAGATAGTGCTAACTGCTAGTTGAGTAGATTCCTGTGCATAGGCATGTTTAATAATAAATCAATTTAATTGGAATTTTATATGTGATACTGTTTTTCCCGCCTGACATCTTTTTTGTGCATATGATGCCTATGTGTTCAGATAACATTGTCTTATTACTATCTTTTCTAATTTCATCACAACACAAAGGCCTTTTGCAATCAGAGATGATTTCAAAAGCCATTACCAAAAGGAAGATGTTATACACAGATATCAGAGAATAAGTAAGTTTGACTTCAAATACCAAGATGCTGTACATGTCATTTATTTTCATATGTATCATGACAGCACGCATATCTTTTGATTCAGTGAACTGACAATCCTGATCAATGACTGTGCTGAGGTAGCATGTTGACCATACCAGAATAGGCATTGCGAAATAAATTAGTGCGCCCTGTTGATGAAATAGCTTTTGCATTGAAATGCAAGTAAATTATGCCTCGCCCACATTTCCTCCCAAATCTGTTATGGGGGATCAGGGGATTTTTCAAAGCAAATTTGGGGGGATAGATACCTGAAGCAAGATAAGTGAAATTCAACACTGAAGCTCATTCATAAAATTTGATGTCTAGTAAACAAATCCAACTCTGCTTCTTCAGATGGCCTCCAAGCTCCATTTAAACAATTAAGCAGTCTTTTCTACTGTTAAATTACTAAGATCATTTTTTTAAGTCTATTCAAAATTTAATAGCTTTTAATTAAAATGCATTGTTTCTTTTCCTATATGTCGGAACAACTTTGAATAATTTTGCTCCATCTTATTCACTGCAGTTCTTCAGATATCTGAAGACAGCTACCGGTATCATGCTTCCATGTAGATTTTCCAGGCGGACCCCACTGATCTTCACTTTCTGTACTTTTTCCTTTTAGGCACTCTTGTCATCTTGGTTGTTTTTCTCTGGACAGAGTCTAGTTTGTCAGTATCTTTCAAAAAACTAAAAGCCGAAAACTAAACAAAATATTTTAGGCATGATATGATCACTATAGAACAGAGAGGAATCATGTCCTCTCTTATATTAAACTTCTGTCACTGAAGCATAAGGTTGCATTTATTGCAGTTACCTCACACTATAGACTCATGTCCAGCATGTGATTCATCAAGATCACCCATCCTATACTCATGTCTTTGATTTTTCCTGTACAAACATAGACTTTGGATTTGTCTCTTTGAAACCCAAATTGCTGGTTCCTGCCCAGAGTTCCAGCTTCTCAAGTTGTCTCCAACCTTGATATTATTATGTACTGTAAGTATTTACTACTCAGCCTTATATTTATGCTAACTACAATTTTGATAATCTTATTTTATAACCTCTCATACAAGTAATTTACAGCTGACACTCCTTCTGGCTTGATTGAAAGCCATGTTAGATATGTTTGTTCATCTTTTGGACTAAGAACTCCTAGGAAACATCATAAAATATTTTGCAGAAATGTTTCTTTCTTATTTCCTTAAGAGAATCAGAACTAGCATGGCTTTGTGAAAATAGCAGCCCAGAAAAGGGCCTTTTGCTACTAGTCTGACTAAAATACCAATGGTATATTAGACATAATTAATTTTTTAATTGCTTGATAAATTCATCCATATAACCACTTGTAGTATATGGTTCATATTTATATAGGTTTTGCTGAAAATTATAGAACTATAGTGAGACAGAAGTCCTTTTATTAATGGAACAGCTGGCCACAAATCCAACTTTATAGTCTGTATACATTATAGTAAACTAAGATGGCCAAGATTCAAATTAGTCATTTATTTACAACTTAGTACAGGAATTCAAAGAAAAGGGTTTCAGAGTCTAAGTAGTCAAACAACTGCATGAAATTATGGAAAGTAACTTTATAGAAAGTTGTGTAAATAACTATTGCTTGAATATGGATGAACCTACAGTATACCAAATTGTACAAATACTTAATCTATGTTTAGGAAGAGCTTCTGCAGAAAATTTATACTCACTCTAAGTCCAGGAAATCCAGGAGGACCAACCCCACCAACATTTCCCTTTAAAAAGTTAAATTATGCCATTGAAAATAAACATATTTCTTCGTATATGATTCAAATAAATATAGGAACAATTCATTGCATAGTTAATCTATACAAGAAAATTATACAAGCAATTCTAAATTTAAAAAAGTTAGACATTTCTAAATTCACCATTCTATTTTCAAAAGAGTTGTTCCCACAGTTATCTACAAGTGTATTATATTTTTTTGTATTGTGTCTTGTCAGAAATGTACAGTTTTCTTAAGTTAAAATGGAACATCTGTTTGAATGGCAGTTCATACTTTAAAGACTAGATTTAGGGACAGAAATGGGTGCTTCACACCTCTGCAAGTCCTCAGCAATTAAAAAAAAATCCAAAACAAACAGAAAAAGCAACATTTACAGCCCCACTAATATCTGAAATTCTGAAGGTAGAAAAAGGTCACAAGAAAGGTTACATTTTGTACCTTAAAGTGCTTTTTATCAAGCACCTGACATCAACCAGTTTTGATATACAGGTTAAAGTGCTTGGCCTAGAAGCCAGAAGACATGCATTGGGCATGAAAAGCTGAGTGACTTTGAGCCAGTTGTGCGCTCTCTCTCTCTCTCTCTCTCTCTCTCTCTCTCCCTCTTCCCCCCTCTTCTTCCCTCTCTCCCTCCCTCCCTCTCCCTCTCTGCCTCTCTCTCCCCAACCTACCTCATACAGTTGATGTGGGGAAAATAGAAGAGAAAGGAGTATTAAGTATGCTTGCCACTTGAGTTACTTATAAAAGTAATCAAGTCAGATAAAAATCTTATAAATAAAATCATACTTACAGGACTTCCGTCAGGACCAGGAGGACCTCTGTTTCCAAAACTACCTGGCAATCCCTGGTTAAAACAGCAAAAGAGCATTGTAATACTAATAAAAAATAATCTGGTAATAATTATATTCTTATTCTCTGGCATCTTTGAAAATGCAAATATTTTTTCAGGAGAATGTAGTGGGTGTTTTTGCTCCAGCAGCTTCCCATAAAATCTGACATGCGTGGATGGTCATGCAGCTCACTAACAGAATAGTCGCATCATGCAGCCTAAAATGCTTTGGAACCAGTTTGGAGTTCAGTTAACTATAAGAAAAATCACTAGGGTTATCTGTATAACCAGACATGCATTTATATATTTCAAAGCAGCTTCAGGTTGAAACTTTTAATGTGCTTGATTCATTACAGTAACTTAATGAATGAAGGGGTGTGATGGCTCAGTGGTTAAAGACTCTGAGCTTGTCAGCTGGAAAGCTGACAGTCTAGGTTCGAGACCCGAGCACCCTA
>JANHFO010003297.1:158162-171073 GCA_032468095.1 Pareas carinatus
TCTATCTCATATATTAGTTTCACCTTTTAGGTTGCATTACTGAAATAAATGAGCTTTTGCACGATATTCTAATTTTTCAAGTTTCACCTGTATTGAGCTAAGTGGATCTCCCATATATCCTAAAACATGAATACATTTTCTAATGTATAGAGAGATAGAGATAGAGATAACTTCATCCCATATTTATTTGTCTACATTTTTTTGTGACTTAGTCAAATAATATTTAAATAATTTCAATATGTTTTCTAGAAAGTTTCTCTTGGAGTGGCTTCTGAAGTTTCAGTTGGAATTTTCATTCCAATGCAAAGAGATCGGCACTGTCTAAAGTTTTGTTTTAAAACATAAAACCCTACACTGCCCATGGTCAAACCCTTTAAGTACCAGCTATTCCTGTGAACAGATATCTTAACAAGCTGTTAAAATTTAGAAAAAACACATTTCAGAAATGCAGATTTCAGGAAAGAGCTTTTTGCTGTGTTCTCAAATTATGGAGTACAATTCCTCCAAAAATGACTGGTCTCGACTATTTTGTGCTTTCAATGAGGGGTGCCAAGACATTTCTTTTTAAATTTATTATTACATTTATACACTGCCCATCTCACCATCCAAAAAATTAAATGCCATTTTAAAACTAATTGCCATCATTTTATTCACAGGATCTTTGCTTTAACGTTTTAAATGTGCAGATATCACTATGATATTTTTAGAAGAAAGTCAGAATATAATACAGTAGATATTATGTTTGGCAACACAATACTATTCTAGAACTCCTGCTTCTGAAGACAGTAGTGTTGCAAAGGTGCTCAGAATCAATATTGTTTTGGTCTTCTAAAATAAAAAATAGCCAGTGGTTATTGTGTACTGTAGGTTTGAATATTGACAGCAATCACTGCAAGTGTCTGAAATAATAGAGCTGGAAGGGATCTTGGAAGTCTTCTAGTAGTCCAACCCATTGCTTAAGCAGGAAACCCTATAACATTTCAGATAAATGGATGTCCAATCTCTTCTTTAAAATCTGCAGTGTTGGAGCACCCACACCTTCTGGAGGCAAGTTGTTCCACTGATGAATTGTTCTAACTATCAGGAAATTTCTCCTTAGTTCTAGATTTGTTCTCTCCTTGATAGTTTCCATTCACTGCTTCTTCTCCTGTCTTCAGGTACTTGGAGAAGAGCTTGACCCCCTCTTCTTTGCAGCCTCTTAGATATTGGAACACTGCTATCATGTCACCCTACTCCTACTTTTCATTAAACTAGGCATGCCCAGTTCCTGCAACCTGTTCTTCGTATGTTTTAGCCTCCACACTCATAATCATCTTTGTTGCTCTTCTCTCCACTCTTTCTAGAATCTCAACATCTATTTTATATTGTGGCAACCCAAACTGGATGCAGTATTCCAGGTGTGGTCTTACCAAGGCCACAAAGCGATACTAACACTTCACATGATCTTGATTCTATCTCCCATCTTTGAGCATGAGGGAATTACCAAAAGGGCTGATGTCATTCCCATCCTAAAAAAAAACAACCAATCAGTCTGACATCAATACCAGGGAAGATCCTGGAAAAGGTAATCAAGCAACAAATCTGCAAACACCTAGAGGCAAACAATGTCATAATATTTCCCTTTCTTCCTGTATTTAAATAAACAAGATCATGAACTATAAACTAAGGTAGAAAACTATGATCTGAACAAGGCAAGGTCAGCATACAATGATCTGTGACTTACATTAGAACTCTTGCAATGGATATGCTCATTACATTGTTAAGTTTCCTGGATAATGAAACATTTTCCAGAGCTTGGTGGGAACTTAAATGACATCGCTTCCAAGAGCTGGCACTGAAAAGTAAAACTGTATTTTGCCAATGCTTTTTTTGTGAAAATCAGCAGCTGCCTTTTGAGTTTTGTGCCGCATTTCTCAAACCATAAATCAATAATCATACTAACACTGGTATCAGAAATACATACGCACCCCCAGTGTGTCCGTCCTTTACCAGAACACCCCAGAATGGAATCTTTGAAACATTATTTTGTAATTGGCATATGAAGACAATGTTTAGAGCGCAGACCAAATACTTCTAAAAATGATGATTCCTCCTATTTAAGCAAATCTGCAGAGCTGAAAGCTCTAAATACCTACTTTATTGAATTCATTAAAAAAGGCTATTCCTGTAACTGCTGACACTACATATCTGAAATGTTGTCTAATGCTTAGCAGAATATTTACATTCGGTGCACATGGGAAATCCAAGTTCAAATATCTCCTCAACAATTATTCTGTTTTAATTAACAGCGAAAGCCATTCTCCCTCACTGTTGCTAAAGGATCCCTTTAAGAGGATGCTTTTTTAAAAAAAAATCTTCATAAATGCAGAAACAGAAGAAGTCTTCCAGGGCCTAGGTCATTCAGTCTTTTTTTTAAAAAAAAAATCCAAACAAGCATCTCATATGAAAACATTGATGGATAGAAAACATGAGTAACTGCATCTAAATGCATTATACAATGAACAAATTCGTTTCTTAGGCCTTTACCTAGCCTTCTTTCAATTTGCTGACTGAAAAAATGCAGTGACTTCCTGTAGATGCAATGATTGGCTGACTGATTGAATGATTGATTATATGTCAATTATAAGGCAAGTCTTGAAAATGTTTTTTGGGATGAGTTTGATGCTGTGACTCCTGAGGACCTGGACAGGATCCTGGCACGGCTGAATACGACCACATGTTTACTGGATCCGTACCCATCGTGGTTGGTACTGGCCTCCCGAGAAATGACACGAGGCTGGCTCCAGGCTATAGTGGGGGTCTCATTGAGTGAGGGGTTCTTGACACCCTCCCTAAAGGAAGCGGTGGTTAGGCCTCTCCTCAAGAAGTCCTCCCTGGACCGGGCTGATTTAAATAATTATCGTCTGGTCTCCAATCTTCCCTTCGTAGCGAAGGTTGTAGAGAGTGTGGTCGCGTACCAGCTTCCCAGACATCTGGAGGAAACGGTCTATCTGGATCCGCTCCAGTCCAGCTTCCAGCCCGGGCACAGCACCGAAACGGCATTGGTCGCATTGGTTGATGATCTCCTGAGGGTCAAGGATAGGGGCTGCTCCTCTATCCTGGTCCTGTTAGACCTCTCAGCGGCTTTTGATACCATCGTCCATGGTATCTGGCTGCACCGGCTGGAGGGGTTGGGAGTGGAAGGCACTGTTTTACGATGGTTCTTCTCCTATCTCTCCGGCCGGATGCAGTCAGTGTTGACAGGAGGGCAGAGGTCAACTCCTCGGCATCTCACCTGTGGGGTGCTGCAGGGGTCAATCCTCTCGCCTCTCCTGTTCAACATTTATGTAAAGCCGCTGGGCAAGATCATCTGTGGCTTTGGGGTGGAGTTCCATCAGTACGCTGACGATACGCAGCTGTACATCTCCACCCCAGGCCACCCCAACGATGCCGCGGAAGTGATGGCCCAGTGCCTTGAAGCCGTGTGGGTTTGGATGTTGGGAAACAGACTCAAGCTCAATCCCTCCAAGACTGAGTGACTGTGGTTTCCGGCGTCCTGATATAGCCAGCTGACTCCAACACTGGCTATTGGGAGTGAAATTCTGGTTCCCACAGAGAGGGTTCGCAATCTGGGGGTCCTCCTGGATGCACGACTGTCCCTAGATGACCATCTGGTAGCCGTCACCAGGAGGGGCTTTTATCAGGTACGCCTGATACGCCAGTTGTGGCCTGTTCTGAATCGGGACTCCCTACGAATAGTCACTCAAGCGCTCGTCACTTCCCGCCTGGACTACTGCAATTTTCTCTACATGAGGCTCCCCTTGGAATGCATCCAAAGACTCCAGGTGTTGCAGAATGCAGCCGTGCAGTGGATTATGGGAGCTATTGGTTTTGCCCACGTGACCCCCCCCCCTCCTGCATGAGCTTCACTGGCTGCCTGTGGCCTTTCGGGTGCATTTCAACGTGTTGGTTACTACCCTTAAAGCGCTCCATGGCTTAGGACCTAGGTATCTATAGGACTGCATTCTACCAGCAAATACCTCCCATCGACCAACTCGCTCCCACAGAGAGGGCCTCCTTAGGGTGCCGTCGGCCAATGTCAGCTGGCTATCCCCAGGGAGAGAGCCTTCTCTGTGGTAGCACCCACCCTCTGGAATGACCTCCCCTCAGAAATATGCATCATATCTGACCTCCGTGCTTTTCGCCGTGCCCTGATGACACATCTATTCACCCAAGCTGGACTGGCCTAGTCTGGCCCCTACTTCCTCCCTCTTTTTAGCTACTGTTTTATAATTTTAAACTGATCTTAATTTGGTTATAAATTGGTATTATATTCAGTTTTTATCTAATACAGCCTTCTAATATTTTGTTTTAACCTATTTTAATGTTTGTTATTGTGTTATTTGAATTTGCTGTACACCGCCCTGAGTCCGTGAGGAGAAGGGCGGTATAAAAAGCTAATAAAATAAATAAAATAAATAAATCAAGTCAATGCCAACTCTTAGTTACTACATAGATCAGAATTACCCAAAATGATCACTATAAACCCCCAAGAATTCATGGAACTATTCATTGTTGTTGTTCATATGACTATTAGTTATTAAATTATTTTCATGTGACGCATGTCTTGGGGTTGATGAACAATGTGAAGTTTCAAGTTATTTTTGACAACTATTGACCACACAGATAGTTTCTCTCTATTATGATCTGTCTCAAACCTAATCCTTTAGGTCTTCCAATGGTATATCAATTGCCATTGTTACTGAGTCAATTTACCTTTCTGCTGGACACCCGCTTTTCTTTTTCTTCTGCCTTTTCCAGATTAGATTAGGTCTCCAAAGACCTAGGCCTTTGCATAATGTGGCTGAAAGAAGATAATTTGAGCCTAGTCATTTTTGCCTCAAATGAGAACTCTGAGTTGATTTATTTAATGACCCATTCGTTTGTTTCCTTGGCAGCTATGATATCCGCAGCAGTCTTCATCAACACCAACATTTGAAAGTGTTAATACTCATTCTATCTTGCTTTTTCAAGGTCCAACTTTCACTTCCATAGAGCATCACAGGGAATCCCATGGTTTGAACTATCCTGATCTTTGTAGCTTTACAGATACATCTGCATGTGAATATCTTTTCCAAGATCTATGGAGATTCTCAGACATCCAGGTCATGGTTGTCCTAAAGGTGCTTTTTCAAAGGCAATTGGACTTTGTTTTTCCTTGAAAGGAAAATCAAAGAAAGTCTAGTTGCCTTTTGAAAAAGCACCCTTTGGACATCTTTCCCAAGGCATTCAGGGCTGCTCTGTTAAGGATTTCTTGATTCTTTGTTCCTTTACTGTTGATGATTGAACCTAAAAGGCAGATTTTATCCACCACCTGGATACCTTCATTGTCAATGTCAAAGCTGGTTGTTCTACCTATTGTTATTAGTTTCCTCTTCTTCGCATTTAATTTTAGTCATTCTTTTCCCCATTGTGCTCCTTGATATATTAGTAGAGAACTTTTTTGCATTTTTAGCTATCGGGATATCATCATCTTTATAGTGCAGGCTACTGATGTTTCTTTTCCACTAATTTTAAAACCATGCCAGTCTTTTTCCAATCTGGTTTCACTTAATACCAAACAAGGATCCTACTGCTTAAATATTTCTAATGACATCTGGTACTTTTTCAAATATTATTTCAGACCACTGAGGGGATAGGGTAATAATATCCCATGAGCCCCTGGGAACCAATTCTTCCAGATTCTGGGAAAGTTCTTTCTTCAAATCGTAATGATTTATATAACTTCTACACCAATATCAGCACTCCAATCCAAGACACATATATACCCTCTCACACATATGCCCCCAAGGGGTGGGGGTTGTGTGTATTTCAGTTTCAGGTAGAGCAAATTACTTTCCCTAGAAAAGTTATTTAAATACAAAAAACTGGTATACGTTTCTATCAAGCTGAATAGCTTTAGGTTAGCAGATAAAAATATGAAGGGCCCTTAGTGCTCTTTGATTTCCTGCCGACATTTCATTACCAAACTAGGTAACATCATCAATATGAATTTGAGTAATGCAACATCTGCAAGAAAACACCAAGCTCAGACAGCATCCTTCATTTCAACCCTGAGCTACAAATACTCTCCTCTGCTGGTACATAAAAATAATATAGACAGTATATCAGGCACCATTGTAATGTCTAAACCGTTGGCTCCAAGTACAACCTGTGGTTATTTTGCTATAGATTAATACACCAGAGCTATCTAAATTATTATTTCTGGCATATATCTAATCCCAGGAACTGTTGCTGACATGGTAGCATTTGTGCTGTATTACTGTATACTGATCTCTTCCAGTCTTCTTACTGAAGGACAAAATTGGTAAGTTATGGGGCTGTTAAAATGGTGCAATCATTAGCACTCTCACTGGCCAAATGCCAAAGTGATGAAAGGGAATGTCATATCACAGTTTGCAAAGTTCTGCCTTCAGCATTACAGATTAACTGTTCAGGGACACGTTTCCCAACGATAGACATAGGCTAATGAAATTAATTAACATTGGTCAAGGCAGTTTGTTACAATATTGTTAAGGATGAGTTATTATTTTTAGCGTATTTCATTTTCTGAGTTCCATTCAGTGCAATTAAAATCAAAAATAGCTATTTTCACAGGTTATATCACTGAGCATTATTCCATCATCTTGTTTGGGCCATTTAGTAATAGACACAAATCTTTTAGAATTGTTCAAATTTAGACCACGACTATTACTACTACCACTTCCATCTCAGAAGCAACAAAGTGATTCCATGGCAAAAGGATCTACCGGTAACATCACTGTTGCCAGGGAAATGTTCAGTTGGAGGCTCCTCCCATTTATCTACTTATGGTCGCCAATTTTCAAACTGTTGAGCCAGTGGGAACTAAAGTATGGGACAGGAGCTCACCCTGCCTTGTAGTAGCAACTGGGCCTCAAAAGCAAACTTGCTGATTGCTCACCCACAGCACCCTAACCTCTAAGCCACCATGCTTCCTCAGACCCATGACTGAAGCTCATTTAAAAACATATTCCCTCAACTCTGAGAAGAAGTGATTCTGCCTTTATTTACTGTGAGTGATAGTGCCTAAGGAGGGTAAACTGGTGTGATAGGCCACAGTGAATTGGCAGGATCCCAGGAAGGAGGAAGCACTTTCTAGAAAATGAAACCACACAAGAGGCAACACAGCTTGGAGATAGATAGGAGACCGAGGAAGAAAGTAAGGAAAGCCACCCTTTAGAATCTCCCATTCAGGGTGACCTCTAGTAAGGGTATAGTCTGGCAAGATACTGTCTACTGCATATAAGCAAATAAAGAACTGAACTCTGGTTAATCTGTTGTTCTTGGGCCTAGCTTGACATTTCTTTGGAATGAGTTTCATGGGGTTGGCTAGAGTTACCTGCCAATTAAACATGCAGCAGACAGCAACTGAAGCTATTAACACTTACTCCTGTACCTCATATCTATGGGGGAGATGAAATGCAATGAGGAAGGGAGCTGATACCTATTTAATATTCTTTGAGTATTGCAAATGAACAGTGAAACTGCTTAGAACTGAACCTAGCAATCAGGAGCAATATACCGTATTACATCGATTGTAAGATGCAGTTTTTCCCCTATTTTGGTGTCTCAGTATTCAAGGTGCATCTTATATTAGATGGCATCTTAAAATGTCCTCAAAAAAAAATTCACTTTGATGCTGTTGTAGGGGGGGAGGAGACGGAAGAGATTCAGAGGAGTCTCCTCCCAAGCTGGGGTGAACAGCTGGGCACGGGGCTTGCCTGACAGCTGGGCTGGCGGTGTCAGCTGTTCTGTGGCGGTGCTCGGACCAGCTGAGAAGGGGGAAAGGAAAGCCTCTCAGTTGAAAAGGCTTTCCTTTTGACGCGTGCGCAGGAGGGGTTGCGGGTAGGTATTTCCCTGACTGCGAATGCATCACTTTGCTTTTTTTTTTCCTCTTGGAAAGAGTCTCCTTCCCGCCTCACTGACTCCCTTTCATCCTGCCTCATGCGTGCTTGTTTAGGGGCGTGTTACAACTTTCCCCTCCAGGACAGAAGGCGAGTTGGGGGTCCCCTGGTGGGGCAGAGGTAGTGCAGCTCCTCTGACTGACCCAAGCTGTGCGCGGGCAGTGGCGGCAAGGAGTAAAAGTTCAGAACAGGTGACGCGTGCACAGCCAGCGGACCAGCTGAGAGGAGGAAAAGCAAGCCGAGAGGTCCCCAACACTTTCTCCCACACCAGCCGACAGCGTTCTGCTCAGTCTCAGTGGCTGCCGAGCATTTCCCTCGCCTGCCCTGAACTTTTACTCCCTGCTGCCTCTGCCCCACCAGGGGACCCGCAACTCGTTTTCTGCCCCGGAGGGGAAAGTTGCAATGTGCCCCCAAACAAGCACACGTGAGGCAGGAGAAAAGGGAGCCAGCGAGACAGGGAGGAGGCTCTTTCTACCACAAGCAAGAGGGGGTGAAAAGCAAAGCAATGCACCCAAAGCCAGGGAAATACCTATCTGCAACCCCTCCTGCGCGCGCATCTAAAGGAAAACCCTTTCAACTGAGAGGCTTTTCTTTCCCCCTCTCAGCTGGTCTGAACACTGCAGCGGAACAACTGACACCACCACCACAGCTGTCAGTCAAGCCCCGCGCCCAACTGTTCGCCCCAGCTTGGGATGAGACCCCTCCCAGAGGAGATCCGTCCATTTCTCTTCTGTCTCCTCCTTTGCTACACTGCATTTAAAGGAAAACCTATTTCTATTTCTAAATTAGAAAAATAAGGGTGCATCTTATAATCGATGTAATATGCTACCTCACAACCAATCTTATCATTTCCCTCAGGGCCAATTTTCATTTCATTTTATTTCTATTATGTAAAAAGAAAGGAAAGCACATTTGTGGACCGAAAGACTATTGGGCCTTACACAGACCTCGAATAAAGAGTTCGAGGCTTCTGCTTTTGTACTTCAAAATAAGTGAGGATCGTAAAAAAGCACCCAGGGTGAGACAGAACTACCCGATCATTTTTTTCCCCCATCAAGTAAGAATTTTGTAATGGACCAAAGATATTGCAATCAACTATTTCATGAATAGGCAAATTTATCTATGACAACCGTTTTGTGTGACTGCCCAAAGCATATAATGATAATGGGTCAAAAATATTTTTGGATTTATGAATTTTATGAATGTTAGTCATCTAAAAAAAGAAAATTAATTTGATATTGCCCAGAGTCACATATAAAGAAATGAAATGAAATGAATTCAAATGAAACGAAATACAGGTAGTCCTCCACTGATTACTGGAACTGGGAGCTGAATTTCTGCTGCTAACCAAGATGGTTCTTAAGTGCATCACAGCCAAATTTCAACTTTTTTTTGCCAAGGTTGTTAACGGAATCACTGCAGTTAAGTGAATCATGCATTCATTAAACAAGCGCAACCTTCCCCGTTGACTTTGCTTGTTAGAATCTGGCTAGGAAAGTCACCGATGGTGACCACATGATTGCAAATAGATGTTGGTTGCCAAGTGCCTGAATTCTGATCACATGATCATGGGGATTCTGCAATGGCCGTAAGTGCAAGCACCATTCATAAGTTACTTTTTTCAGGGCCGCTTTAACTTTGAATGGTCACTAAATAAAAGGTGGCAAGTCGAGGACTACCTATACATCAGTTGTCTGGCTACAAATGAGTAAAACAGCAAATGAGATAATTTTTTTTCTGAGAGAGTTAATTAGAACCGAAGATGGCCCCTTTATGATCTGTGGACTTCAACTCCCAGAATTAATGATCCAGCCAGCCATGCTGGCTCAGGAATTCTGGGAGTTGCAGTACATATATTGTAAAGGAGCCACAATTTCCCACCCCTTTCGATGGAATAGAAAGCTTTCTCTTTTACTATCACCATGTCTGAAATCAATAGCAGGCCACTGAGTATGATTCATTTGCCCTTTTCTGTTGTCCCTGAAAAATACTCATCAAAGATTAGTGAAAAAAGAGAGAAACATATCCTTAACCTCCCTTGTCTGATCCCAAACTTTAAAGGTGAGAAAAGAGCATCCAAAGGATCCGATGTAACAGTGCATTTATCTAACTGAAATGAAATATTAAAACCAAGTTAAGAACCAGAATGATTAATATAGCCATTAAAAAGAAAGCATAGCACTGGTGAGATGATCCTGAGGAAACTAAGGGCTGCGGGGGGAAAAAAGCCAATCAACCACAACCTAATTTTATGAGAAAGAAAAATTATTATAAATCATAAATTTATTCTTTCTCACTGTAATTGAAAATGTCAAGATGTTAAGCAGCATATATTTCACTACTGATATTTTTGCCCGCATTATTCCTAGGGCACTGAAATTTGTGAGTTTTAGCTTAAATATTATTTCCCTAGTTAACAGCCATTTTTCAAATTACAATTTTTCATTTGGTGATGTAGATTATCTTTTTCTCCCCAAATTCTGACCAGAAATTCCAAAATCTATGATATGGAATAAGTCTTAGCAGTAAATGTATGGGTACCTCATGAAAAATAACAGGAATCTTAATACATTCTGAGAAGAGAATATTTGTAGTTCAAGGTTGAACTGTGCGGTTACTTGGTGCTTTCTAAGTTTGGTGGTTTTCTTGCAGACCTTTCATTACCAAACTAGGTAACATCATTAGGGCACTGATGCACGTAGCTTGGCAATGAAACGTTTGCAAGAAACCCACCAAGCTGAGAGCACCAAAGACTCCTCAGTTTTAATATTTTAATATGATCAAATTATTTCTCAAACACGCATGATCCATCGTACTTGGATGGTTATAAACATGTCTGCAAAAGCTCTCCCAGGAAAGGGAGAAGAAGTAAAAATAGACTGAAATGCTGGTAAAAAAAAGCAGTTGAAATTTTTCAGCTGAGGAGAAGAAAATGATTTTTGGCAAACCAAGTTGGATTTAAGCAGCATTGGCTGCGGAAGGCAGGTTCCGGAGTGAAATCCTGCAAGACTACTGAAGAGTTTCTGGATGAAGGGGGAAATCTTTGAAAATTCATGTCTAACTGATCACAAATGGAGAAGAAGTTCCAGGGAAGACACAAGAAGAAAACCAATGTTCTACTAGCCACAAAATATTGCCAGTCAAACATAATCAATGTCCTTGATTGATTCCAAAGGGTAAATTTGGTAATGGATGTATACACAAGGCGTTAAGTTAAATACATTCTTTGTAATTGTAATGAAAGTAGATTGGAGGCAGAGAACTAATCACTAAAAGGAGGTAAGACATAATTAATTTACTGCTTGATTGCACGTCAAAATTCTTCAAAGTCAAACCCTGGGAGAGGATAGTGCAATTTAGCTGCCACTTATATTATATACTTTACATGGCTGATGAGACTTATAGCTTTTTAATTTAAAAAGCTAGACGACCAGAAGGTCTTTTTGTGATGTGAGCTTTGTCCATCTCATTGTGACCATTAGCATAAAATAATCCATCATAAAGCAACAATTTTCTTAGAATTTGCTCAGAATTCCACACCATAGTCCCAATAAAACACCTAAAACCCAAGCATCTTGTGATGAAGTGAGCTTCCATTCTTTCCCCAGCTCCTGCCAACCGAACAATTTGAAAGCATGCAAATGCAAGTAGATAAATAGGTACCACTTTGGTGGGAAGGTAATAGTGTTCCGTGCACCTCGGTATATAGTCATGCTATACATAACCATGGAAGTGTATTTGGACAACACTGGCTACCCTGGACAGGCAACGTTCATGAGCACTGTCCCATGAAGTTGGACAAGGCTGGACAGGGGAAAACTTTACTTTTTTAAAAATCTTCATAGTTATGATAAAAGTATAATTATGTCACAAATGCATAGTAGTGTACTGTAATCCGTTTGCTGCTTTCTGACTTTTATTAGACAACAATACATTAGATTTACATAATGCAAGTAAAAAAATAAAATATAAGAGCAAGCAAACGAAGGTTATCCCTTTTTCATATGGCACATTTGCTGGGAGTTTTGAATGTGGCATAAAGTAAAACCAAAAGTTTCTACATAAAAATAACCAATGGTTATAAATTCCCAGAAATGATACATGGGGAGAATATTTATATCTGCACTACAAGCAGAAGACAAGAGTTGTGTGATGCAGCATGAGTTATTAATGCTATTTGCTGCTTGTCAGTTGTGACATTCGCTGGTGGCTTACTAGTAAATCCCTGAAGTCACGTGTAAGGTCAACAGCATAACTTTTACATTTTTAGTTTACATTGTTCTCATATTAAGCTTGCTAATTTTCCAATTCAGACTGCTAAGACATGACTTCCCAAGAAAGTAAACAAATCAGAGCATTAACAGATGACAATAAAGACCAGTACTAAGGTTAAAAAAAACACAATACTAGCTACTAAAGCTGTAAATATAACAAGCAATCTGTAAGCACAGCAAGATCTTTAATTAAATAGAGTCCTCATTCAATGAATATGTTGCTAGGAGTAGCATATTAATCCTCTGCATCTTGATAGGGAGTAAATTCCACTTATTTCAGGATGTTTTAGTTGAGTGTGCCCAAGACTGCAGTCTTAGCAGAACTACAGTCTAACAGAAGCCATGATGTCTTGTTCCACTGTCGGCAAGACAAAAGATCAGCCACTAGATTCCTATTGCAACTACATCATGCATAGGATTTGGAAAACAAATGAATTTCCTTACTATTCTTAGAAGGAAATAATGTAATTTATGAAGCCATTATATGTTGAATAATAACAACCAAACGTTCATGCCTCATATTACTAGAAATGAAATATAAAACTGCATAGCCTCAGATACATAAAAGCTAAGCTTGTAGTAAGTCCATCAAGTAAGGCTCTGGGAAGGGGTGGGGGTGTGGCAATTGTAATCAAGGAGGAGTTGAAGCCAAGGGAGACCACTGTTCCTCAGG
>JANHFO010003298.1:33564-45344 GCA_032468095.1 Pareas carinatus
GTGCTGTACCACCGGAATGGGGTAAGCACTCTGTTGGAGCCCTTTGTTCAGTGTGCACTTGTAGTCAGCACAAATCCATCTCCTTTAATGGGTGTGGCTATAGGGGTCTCCCATTTAGCATGATCAGTAGGGACTAACACATCCTGCCTGATCAGTTTGTCCAATTCCTTATCTATTTTTGGCCGCAAGGTGAAGGGAACTCTCCTAGCTTTTAACCTAATTGGAGCAATAAGGAGGTCCAAATTAAGGAAGATTGGGGTGCCCTGGTACTTGCCCAGTTCCTCGGAAAATACATCTTTGAATTCCTCAATCAGGTCCTGGCTCCAATCGGTGTCCACGGTGCAAACTCCAGTCAGTTCAAGCTCCAGAGGCTTGAACCATTCCATCCCCAATAAGGTTGGAAGCCGTCCTCCCACCACAGTTAGTTTCAGCCAGCGATTGAATCTTTTATAGTTGACCTGGACTGCAAGTCTGCCTAGGACAGGAATTGAATTTCCCTGATAGTCAGTCAGGCGGAGAAATTGTGGCTTGATTGCACTTTTCTGGACGTTGGGGCAGAGCTGCTTCAGACGAGCCCATGAGATCATCGTAATCTCTGAGCCCGAGTCGACTTCCATTGGGCAGTGGGATCCATTAATTGTAACGTTTGCTGTTAACTTATTGTTGCAAGTCTTTGCCTTCTGGCTATATTATATCTGGAAAGTATCTGCGCCTTCCCATGCTGGCTTGGGTTTCCACAATGCCTTTTTTCCTCACTCAGGCTTGCTGCTAAGAGGTTTTTGGCTCGTTGTTTGAGGCGGGGGGGGAAGGGTCACAGGCTGGAGAGCTCTGAAAACTCGCGCCAGATGGCCTCGTTTCCCGCAGCCGTGGCAATTCATGTCTTTGAATCTGCAATTAGCCCTCGAGTGGAAACCTCCGCAGCAGCTGCAATTTGCTTGGAGACTTGGTGGATCCCATCTTCCTCATCTTCTGACAGGTCCTCCGGCCGGTCACTGGCGCAGGCTTGATGTACCTCGGTTGTAGGTTTTTCAGCAGCTGGCCCTCCAGCAATTCGTTGGAGGGAGTCCGCAGCTAAGGTTGACGACTCTGCGATCAGTGCTTCTTCAATGGCCACTTCAAATGTTAGTTTATTGTTTGCTAGCAGTCGACGCTGCAGCTTTACATCTCTTATTCTAAAGATTAATTGGCTCAGCAATGCTTCTTCGAGATTTTGGAATCTGCAATGAGCTGACGTCTGTCTTAATTCACTGATGGATTCCCCCGACTTTTGCAGCCTATGCTGAAATTTGTGGCGCTGTACCCACATAGAAGGGGCCGGAGTGTAATGGGCTGTAAATTTTTCGATTAGGTCCTTCCATGGAATCTCTTCTATTGTCATCGGCTCAGCCAAGTTGGTGACCATATCGAAAACATCGTTCACGCAATTACTTAGGAACAGTGCCTTTTTCCTTTTCTCGGGGAAATCGTCTGCCGTGTGGGCATCAATATATAAGTTAAATCGAGACAAATACGCCTCACAACGCTCCTCGGCTGGGTTGAATTTCGCAGGAGGTTGTACAGGCGACATCTTTTTCGCTCCGTGCAACGACCTTTTCCTTTTCGATCCAGCTGATGCAGGCACCTGTCTCACCTCACATTTTCCTCACTAATTTAATCCCACCTTCGTTGCCAGGGTAAAGTATTGTGGGACAGAGGAGGCTGGAAACATAGGTGATCAAAAATAGGCTTTTATTAACTCTAACAACAGTTAGAACTCTAGCAGCAGGGAAACCCCTGCTGCTGTCTTTTATACTTGGCGTGCCTTAACCAATCAGTATTTAACAGGTTATTTCTACTCTTTTAGGACAACCCATAGAGATTGGGAGACTTGCTGCCTTCGGCTCCAGGAAGTCTGGTAAGTCTCAGATATAACAACTCACATCTTAATATTATAATTTCTCAGCAATTTTTTAGCCTCCCTTGACTTTGAGAGTGTTAATATACAGCCAAAGAAATGTGCTTTCAATCCTGATATGTAGAAAGATTGGAGCGAAGCATCTTATTCTTGAAAAGGAGATTTGTTAAGAAAAGTATTTTACCTCAGATAGCTACTTACTAGCTTCTTGTCCATCCTACATAGAAGATTTTTCTCCTTGACTGGTTTCAGTGTTTCATTATCTATGGTTTTAGAAAAGAGATATAATATGCATTTATCTGGTTGTCCCAGTCTAGAAAGGCCAATGCAGTCAGTCTTACACTGTAATTCTATTGTATTGTCCATTTTATTTAATTTGGCACTCTGATTAATAATGCCTTTGTTAGTTAATCATCAAAAGACAGAAGATTAGAAAATGCACCATTTTACTAGCTGATTTGGTTATACAAATCTCTACAGGTATAGAAATGTCTTCCCTCTTTTTTCCAGTCTGGGTGAATAACTGGACAACTTGTCTTTGCAAAAAAAAGCAATAAATGAAGGGTGAACACCTTGATAATTCAAAAAGCTCAGATTGACTTTTAACACATTCTGGAATGTACATTATACACAGGTTTGAATTAAATATTCCTCATATCCTTCCCCTGTTTTCACTTCCTCTCTACAGAAACATAAGATCAGTACACTAAAGGAAGGGGTGTGACTTTAGTCATTTTCTAAAGAGTGAGTTGCGGGCTTGTTTTGTTTTTATTATTAATACAGAAGTGATTCTTCAGAAGAATAGGAATTCCACATTTTCACAATTAACAAAGAAACCTGAGCTGAAGCCACAGAGACTGCTTGATGTATGTTTATATTTCTTTTAATTTTTTTCTGAGTATTTCTCTTTTTTGAAGTGAGATTATTACTGTCTACATTGTGTAGTTATAATTCATTTACTTTTTCTTTAGAAGAATCTATGAACTGACATTGCTTTTTACTTACTCATGTACTGCAAATTCCACTATTTTGGTTTCTCTGTGGTTTTAACATGACCAAGTTTTAATTCCTCTGTTACCAGCAGCCATGGATGCTTTTCACCATCAAGGTAACATATCTGTTATGCCACAAAGACTTGATGCTCTGTTTTGTTTGCTTGTCTTATTTTATGTTTGACTAAGAAAAAGCAACCCGTTTTTGGACTGTTTTCTTAACTTCCGTTTCTCAATTCTAAATCAGCTTTTCAGTTTTAAACCCTGGCATAAGGAGGGTACAGAGTGCCTGTTTAGTCATTGCATTGTATGCAGTCAGTTACCTATCATATGAATAATTTAAATATCCTAAAATTGTAAAATAAAATAAGCAAGTTTTCAGCTGTGTAATTGGGTGCAAGTGGGTCCAGTTTATCTGAAGCTCTTAGCACTGAGTACATCAAGATGGCAAGGTAGGGCTTTCTGGAATTATTAAGCAGAAAACTACGTTTTTTACAATCAGAAAGGAAGGCTGGTTCCACCCAACATTCTGCATGTGATGAAATGAGGGAATACCGCAGTGGATAGAGTGGTGTTTCGGAACACAGTTATTTGCTGAAATACTATTCAGAAATGGTGTTTGACTTTTTCATCTGATACTGTGGAGGAGTTAGTTATTTATGAGCATGTGGCATTAGATGGAGAGAACTGTGTGAGTTTTGTGGTGTGGCTTGTTTTTCATACTTAGCAATAAGCTATATAGCCCATTGTTTCTAATTAAATTGGATACCAAATAATATTCATGCAGCCTTGTTATTCACAATTATAAAGATTGCAATACTTTAGAGAATGTGTTGTTTAGGAACTGCAGTAGAATGGATCAATAAGCATAGCAACTTTAATGGCAAAGTAGATGGGAGGTAGACTTGTTTTGAGCATAGTGCCGTACCTTCTGGTAATTTTGCAAAAATGTTGTTCTTAATATGAATTAGAGTAGTTGGGAGCCAATGATATACAAATTTTTAAAAAGAAAAAAATCTCCTTGTTCATTTGTCTAAAGTATTTAACATTTTCCTGATGGCAATAACAGTCCATAATAACGATGTGACAAAGCTGAATGTTTCTCTTTATGTGATTGTTAAAAATAGAGACCCTCTGATAGAAGTAAGGTTATCTATAATAATTTTTGATTTCACAGTCTCTTTAATCTCCCTTACTTTATTATGGGATCTTATTTTAACTGGAAGATACATATTTATCATTATTGAATTAATATTAATATATATTAAATCAGCTTTTAAAATTTCCTGATACACATTTTGTGATTCTAGGGTGATTAAATGCCAGAACAATAAAGCTTAAGTGAATTGCACAACATGCAGTTTACACAGCAACTAGGCAGGCTCTTGATAGTCTTTATAAGAAGTTTAATTTAATCATCCTAAATCAAGGGTCTCTAACCCCTGGTCTGTGGCCCAGCATCAGTCCGTGACATGCCAGCGATCGGGCCATGCAAACAAGCCAAGCCTCATTTGCGGGATGTAGGCAGCATGCAAAACCAGGCCCCCTCTGGTCCACAGAAGACCCTTTCCCCATGGAACCGGTCCCTGGTGCCCAAAAGGTTGGGGGCCACTGTCCTAAATGGTACAATGGTGAATCTGGGTGTATTTGTGTTTATTTGTGGGTGGGGAACAAATTTGCTAGATTATTATCTAGTAGCTACCAAATTATTTCCTTTGGTTAGATTATTTAATATTGGCTTGAAATCACATAGTGACTACCAACTTATAATTGCAAGTTTGTTAACCGATGATAAAAATGTTTGCAGGACTCAGCATTATTATTAAAAGTAACTTTATACTACTGGTGCCAATTTAACTAAAGTTATTGTTAAAATGCTAGTTATCCTACCTGTTTAATATAAAATGCCAGTCAAAATCCTTAAATGAAACTGATCTGTTCTCTAGCTATTGATAATGCTGCCTTTTCTTCATGTATATTATTATTTGAACCCTGAAAATGCTCTTAAGCTTGTTTTTTTAAAAAGGGCTGATGAATGATCAAAGATTTGTGGCTCTCTCAAACTTCCTTAAAGCAATAGTAAAATATTGCGACACCAGAATGTGAGGTTCCAGAACCCGGGTTTGAGATAGATGAAGACACATGAACAATCTTTTTAAGAGCTTTATTTATAGCTCTTTCTGCATTAACACCTACCATATAGTCTTTGGAACTTTTTAAACCATTGTAAAGATCTTTTGTCCTTTTATAAATAACTTTTCATCCTCTGCTTTGTATTCACAGCATGTGTAACTGCTGACTAAAAAATGTAACCACTGACTAAACGTTCCACTTCCCTTCCTCCTTTTACATTGTGGTAATGTCCTCTAGTTTTTTTAGTTTTGGGGTTGCCATGCTCTGGTAACTTGGCTCATCACCTCAGAAAAGGAGAGGAAAGTGGTTCCTGGTTTAATATATAGCTGTTTTTCCCCCTACAGTATTTCACTATAGTCATTACTGATTTTGTCAAATTGCTCCCCTTTTCTGTAAAAGTTAAATGTGTCAAAATATGCAACTTTGATTAAAACAAGTTAGTGGGAATTTAAAAATAAGAAAAATTCTTGAGTTCAGTGAATCTTTTTCTTTTTTTCTTTTTCTTTTTCTTTTTCTTTTTCTTTTTCTTTTTCTTTTTCTTTTTCTTTTTCTTTTTCTTTTTCTTTGAGTCAGTGATGACACATGAAAATTGCCTGGACGAGTCCTTGAACTTTTCTTGGCAAGATTTCAGAAATGGTTTGGCATTGCCTCCCTCCTAGGACTCAGAGAAAATGACTGGCCCAAGGTCATCGAGCTGGCTTTGTGCCTGAGATGGTAAAAGTCTTCTCATTTTCTAACCTTAGCTACATCAAAGTATAAATAAAAGGCTGCTTCAGAGACTTCAAAGCTGTCAGATGGTATCATAAAAAAAACTTGTATTTGGTTTTCCATTTATTAAAAAGAAAGAAAAAAGCATGGGTTTCTTCAGCTGCTCTCTGTGCCTCTCAACTATTTAGGCTCTTGCAGTTTCGTTATATTTTATACTTAGAAGAGAAATGAGATGTAATTTTGACGTAAAATGCAGATGTCTTTGTCACCAGATTTTTTGCATTGTATCAAATGCTTATGTTTAAATAGTGATCCAGAAAACTCTGGGAGATCTGCCACACTTTCCTTTTTAGCGCGGGAGGGAGCAACCCAGAGTTTCCTTTTTCTCAACACACTTTTAACAATGCAAAGTGCAGGTCACATGGTTCAAGAATGACAAAGGAGAAGAGGAGATGGTGATGGTGAGACAAAAAGAAAGATTCCTCCAAAGACAAAATGAGTGAAGCATCAGCTGACTGACTCTGACAGTGCCTATCAAAAGAAGTTACACTTATCTTTCTTGATCCTTTCCTATTTACTTTGCTTTTGTAGACCACTTTGATGCCAGTTACTCAATCTGAATGTTAAAAAAAATAGTTTAGCCATAAAGGATTAGTTTAGTGATCATGTGCATTCCTTTCCATTCTCCAGTACAATCTCATGTTTAAAGTTGGTCAGTTCATTGGAATCAGGCAAAACTACTGCCAGCTTAATCAATGTTATTTTTTAAACAGGTCAGGATGAAACTGCTCTTTAATCTTTGTTTCAGCAAATCATAGTTAAAAGTGTAGTTCTTTCTGACAGAGTAATGACAAGCTTGTTTAAGTTAGAAAAAGAAGATATTTTATTTTCTGAATTCCTTCTCGCAACAATTTTACAAATTAAAGGTGCAATGCAAGTGTAGCTTCATTTCTAGAGATAAACCAGCCTTCTCCAACTTGCTATCTTGTTGTATTTAGAGTACATTGTTCTCACATTTCAGACAATAATTAAGAATGTATTTTATGATTATGATTGCAGTTTGTCAATTGTAGCTTATATGTATATGACATGATGAATGTATTTTATGATTATGAATGTATTTTATGATTGTAATCACAATTTATCAATTGCAGCTTGTGTGTACAATGAGAGCATGTACACTAGAGACAAATTCCTTGTGTGTCCAGACACACTTGGTCAATAAATTCTAATTCTAATTCTGAATAAAAGCAGTTTTAGCTTTCCTGTGAATTTGATTTCCTGGTTCCTAGTGGGGGCTGACATTTTGAGATAGTAATTACTGAGTCCATTTAGCTGTAATTCTAGGCAGAAATCAACATACATGGTGTGAAACAAGAATCAGCTTGAGAAACTTTCAAAACTTTTCTTCTTCCTTTTTTTATTGACCTCTTTCTCTGTAATGATTGACCTAAGAATCACAGTTTTTACAGTAACATTGTAAACTAGGTCAGTATCTGCCTGCCTGCTTCATCCCACAATAGAGAAAGTTAGTGGCATCTTCTTCTTCTCCTCCTAAATAAAGTCATCTGCTTTCATGAAAATGTTACTATCATTATAGATTAACTCGTTTTCAGATCAGAATCTAATATATTGACCAGACTTTCACTCAGTTTAGTTCAGTGGAGCTTTCTTCCATTTAAGAAAGTATCCAACCATATCTGTGTCTGTAGTATGGAACTAGATACCTCAGTTTTCTCTTGTTAGAAAAATGATCCATTCTTCCACCAAGTGAGAATGGTTCTATTAAAATTATGCATCCACTTAGCAACAACAACACTGAATGAGTGATACTTACGACCAGTTCTCATACTTATGGTTGTTGCAATATCCGCAATGTGATCACCATCTATGACCTTCCAAAAGCAAAATCAGTGGGAAAGATGGCAAAAGTTGCAGATGTGATGCCCTAGCTTAAATAATCTGTGTTGATTTATTTAACAATGGCAACTGGAAGTGCTGGAATTTCTGTTGTCAAACAAAAATGGTTACATGACATTGTAACTTCTTATTTCATTGCTTAGAGACAAAAAATCCAGTCCCAATTGCCATTATTAACTGAGGACATCTGGTAATCATATAGCTTTTGACTTGACTTATTAACTTTTGTACTTTACCAACAACTTATTTATGATTAATTATCTGAATTTTGTATAATACTTTTTAAAAATCAGTCACATCTCTAAGTATTCCATCAGGTTTTTTTGTAATTCCTTTTGTACTAGTATGTACTGTTTATTTCTAGATATTAAAGGCAGTGAGTTGGTCCTGGTCATTCTGAAAAGGGAATATTGAAAGATTTTATATTTGTCTTATTAATAATTACGTTTTTCAATCTATATGAATTGTTATCCTTCACTGACAAAATTTCTTTGAACATTTTGCTTCATGGTTGTAAATATCTAATATCAAGATAAGAGACAATAAATCAAACCTTTATTATGGTCAAAGATGAGCACAAGGAGGGGGGAAGTACAAAATAATTTAAAATATGAAAATACAAAAATTAAAACTACATAAAAAGCTAAAAAAATCTAAAAATATTAACTAATAAAAACAATAAGTATTGGTAAAGCAACAAACTAAATCTATCATACCACAAAATATTATACAATAACAGTCTAAATGCACATTAAAACTAGTTTGTGGCACAGATTATCTTCTGATTAAACTTTAAGTGCTGCTGCACAAAATCTATTAATACTAAAGGTTATAACAGGGTTGGTATTTGAGAACAGCAGGAAAGTATTAAATCATCCTGTGCACCCTCAGTTTTTATTCAATAATGGTGAAACGAGACTAATGTAAATGCCTCTATAGTACAGCCACTAGAGAAGTACATGCTATATCATTAGGAACATCGATTTGTTAAGTATGCCATAGAGGAAGCAAAGTCCCTGTTCTGTTCATTGGTGATAAAAGATGGGGACCAGGGTAGATCCAATTTGTGATCTGTGTCTGCTACACACTGTTTAATTAGCATCTTGACCTGATCATATCCTATGCTAAGTAGAATATATGGAGATAATTAAAGGTTACATTAGTTGTTCTCAACAAGATTCTTCATCTCTGTCATTGTCACTGCTGCCCACATTGTGCAGATTTTCTATATTTTGGCTAGGGCTTCTACTATCAAGAGAGGTATCCATATAGAGTTCCTAAAAATATGCCTCCCAGCTCCCTGGGGTCGTATAACAGTTCACAGTGGCCAGGCCATTTCTTTGGAAGCATTATGAGATGTGCTGTGCCAGAATGAGGCTGAGTCATTAGATCAGGCTGCCTGAATGAATTGTGTCCTGTTGCTTGTCATAGCTTTCTCTTTCTTGGGTACAGCAGTTGTGTGTAGTATTCCTTCTCCTGAAGGAGATCCCATGCAGCTGTCAATGTAGCATTGGATACATAAGTTTGGTAAATGGGAAGAACTTTTTTGCATTAAGTTGAACCATGGTTTGAAGTGGTGCTGTTATTGCTTTAGGGCTGCACAGTTTATGCCAGTTAAATGCTGATGAAGCTCTTGAGTTAGGATGTTATAATTATCTAAGAGTGCATCAGGAGATTCAGAGATGTCAAGGCAAACTGGGGGTTCTGTAGTTGATTCAAAACGAAAAGCTTAGTTATTAGTTGATTTGTGGTGTTCTTTTAGCTCAGCAGTATGTTTTTCCTGCTGGCATTGATAAAGGTTGGTAGCAATCCTTAATGTGTGTTTCTTAAGTGAAGGCATTTAAATTAAGCAAGATTGGGAGATGATCACAATCAAATTTAGGCATAACTTCTAGGACCTTGACATGAGGGAAAAGATCCCTAAAGTCAATTATATAATCAATTGCACTCATTCTGGAGCCAGATAGGCAGGTGAATTTGGCTGGATAGTCGCTCTCAAGGGCCCCATTTAGAATGAGGAAGTTTAACCTGCAACGTTTGATTTCAGATTCTTTGAGCAATGGGTGGGGAGGAATTCATTGTCTTCAGGGCTGGAATGAGGGCATTCGTGCCTTGCTGATTTGTTTTCTGTTTATTCCTTACATTTAGCACAGTGTTTATTTTTAAATGGTCCTGTATAGATTGTATTGTAGCCGACGCAGGGCCTGAGGCCCTCGCGCCATTTGAACGTTTTGTTCACTCCTTCATCCTCGCTTTGGTCAAAGGACGACTTGGAGTCTGTGTGAATTGTGGACTCTGTGGGTCTTTTCGGCGTGTCGGTCATCGTTGTCTGGAATCTTGGCCATCTGGGCTTCCACGGTGACCGATGTCTCGGCTGTGCGGGCTTCCTCGACCGCAATGACCAGCTTTATTTTGGGGTTGGTGATCAGGCGGCGTTTGAGGCTTTTGTCTCGGAGGCCGTAGACGAACTGGTCCAAGATGGCCTCCTCAATATCCGGGAACTCGCCGTTCACGGCGATCGCCCTCAGGGTCTCCAGGTTAAACGCTGATTGACTCGCCTGGCTTTTGTTTTCTGTGTCTTAGTTCAATGCATTTGACGAGCTTGGCTGGTGGCGGCATGAAATGCCTTTTCAGCCGTCCGATCATCTCCGGCCATGGAATGGAGTTAGCTGGTTGTGGTGCGCCGATGGCCCTCACGACGCAGAAGGCAGCTTGCCTGCAGTGGCTGAAGAACAGATTCCTCATGATCTTATCGAGAAGGTCCAAAAGTTCATTTGCTTCGAGATAGCAATTGTAGCGCTACATGTATTCCTCTCAGTTTTCCAGCTCTGGGAAGAAGGTAGGGTCGAAAGGAGTCTGCCCTTGAAGGTTGGAGGCCATGTCTGCCGGCGATCGTTCCTTTGAGCAAGCCGCGGTTTGAATTTCGCGCTTCTGCGATCGGTAGGTTGTTGCGCTGTGCCTGGTCTCTGGCCGATTGAGCGTTCTTGTCTGTAGTCCTGTGGCCCTCCTCGTTGCCAGTATTGTAGCCGATGCTGGGTTCATAAGGACGAGACAGTGTAGCTCTTTGTAACATTTTATTAGTTCACAGTGAGGTGGAAACTGAATGGGCTGAGCTATTTATACTCTATTTGGATTGGGCGTACTGCCAATCCTGTCCCCTCCCAGATCCTTATATGGATCTAACAGATTGTACTTGTCTTTTTATTTCAGTCCAAATAACAATCAACAGCATTTTAAATGAACTCTTAAAGCGTCTCTTTTTAATTACTCTTTTATTTGGTTTTAAAATGGTTTACTTAGTGATTTTATTTAATATTAGTTAATAATTTTAGTGCCATGTATCAGGAATAATAATTTTAGAAATTTACTAAGCCTTATATTCCCTCAAAGTATATTGAATTAGTTTTATACATGATAAGTGCTGTTAGGATTTTCTGCATTTCTAAATGAAAATTGAGCAATTTCTTCTGTAGAAGAATGATTATGCAATTATGGGCTTGATGTCAATACTGACTTCTCATTTGAAAAATAATTCTGATATAGAATGTATGTTGTATATTGAATGCAGCTTCGTGGACTTTTTGCAAAAGCCTGGGCTGCAGCTTTGACAGCTACTTTGACAGCTGGCTCCTGATTGGTTAAAGCGCTCCAAAGTGTGCCTTGTATAAAAGCCGGCAGCCCGAGGATTCCCAGCTGCTGGAGTTTGACAGTTGATGTTTAATAAACCTTGTTGAACCACTCTCCAGCCTCCAGCCTCGTCTGTCCAGCAATCTAACAATGTAATTCAACATTTAAATTATTGGGTTGCAATTTTATAAATGGGTTTATTATCTGGGTTTCTCTTAACATAAGATTATAATAGTCAATATTTTTGTGATCTGATAAATTTGCCATATTGCTTAGATTAGGCAGAAATGTTTGAGTTATACTTTATGAGTATTGATTGTTATGGTTACTATGCTACGTAAAAACCTAATTTTAATGTTCATTTATTTTATAATGGTTTTTAATTTTGAATTGATATAATATCAGCTATTATATAGAATGTAATACATACACACTTAATGTTCAATAAATACTGTAATATAAAAATTTATATTACATTAATTTTGAAATATTTTAACTAATTTTAC